>QKQZ01001497.1:0-19005 GCA_003595255.1 Solenopsis fugax | reverse complement strand
CGCCGCTATCGTCGTGCGATTTTTCGCGTCGCGCACGAAAATCAAGACTAGAGCGGTCTCCGTCGGATTTCGACCCTCGGAAAAGCAGTGTCGTCACGAGGGAGAGACAACGGACTGTCAATTCTTTCTCTCTCTCTCTCTCTCTCTTTTCTCTCTTCCTCCTCCGGCGTTCGTCGTCCGTACTCGCTCGTTCCTCTTTCTCATTTTTGAGATGTGAGAATTATATGCGTGAGAATCATGCCGTCATTGTTCCGTTGCGCGATGGTAAGATCATGCGGTCGCACTCGGCTCCGGAGAAAGCAGTGACACTTGGAACACACGTTCCGGAACGCCGCCGTCGTCGCTGCCTACTACTACTACTACTACTACCTCCTTCCACCGCCGTTGAAATGATTTGGCGAGTGGATTCGCAATGACACCCGCGGCGCGGACCATCGCTGCTCGCCAAGTGGCAAACGCGATGATGGGGATGAAGAAGGGGTGGTCCCATCGTCGCCGTGCGTGATCTGATTTCGTGACCTTGTACATTACACTCGCACGTGAAGAAGAAAGAGAGAAAGAGCGCGCGCGCGCGCGAGCGCGGGTAGCGGGCCCGAGAAAGAGTCGGCAAGAGTGGAAATAGTGGATAGATGTGCCTGAGATCGGTTTACGAGAGGAACGAGAGTGGGTGGAGGAAGCGATCCGAAGGCGACGGTAATGACCTATGGACGATGCGCGAGGACGATCGTTAAATCGACGGGTGCCGATTCGTCCCTGTTGGTCCCCGGCTCGACGACGACGACGATCGATCGCCAATCGCGCGAGATTACTGCGGGAAGAGAGAGAGAGGGAGAGAGAGAGAGAGAGACCCACTGCGGAGGACCACCACGCGTGCCATCGAGGAAACGCGCAACGAAGAGAGAGAGGATAATTTGAGAAATAACTGTCTAGAATCGTTAAAATAATGTTCCTGCGCATCAGCGACGACAGGCTGTTACGCTTCGGGCTACTGTTTCTGTTGTGGATAGGCTCGAGTCGTCAACAAGAGGAGGACATTCCTCACAATGAGTAAGTGCACGACGTAATCGTATAGGTGATTATAAAGTAGTGACGAAGGCATGAAAAATGTCGTAGGCCCATGTATCGTCGGACATCGATGACGCATGAGGATGAGGAGACCGAGAGAAGTCGGCCGGGCGGGTTAGGAGGGAGAGCAAAAGAGGCAGTTAGTTGAGGGTGGGAAAGGGAGGGGGGTAGTGGCGGGCGCGGGTGGTAGTGGTAGTGGTGGTGGTGGATGTGGAGGTGAGGGTGGTGGTGAGGGTGGTGGTGGTGGTGATGGTGCGGTGGATGTGCGAGCGATCGGACGGATGGGGTGCATAAAGCTCGACGAGCAAAACTCGATAGGGAGCAGAAGGAGCGCAAGGGCGAGGGCGAGGGCGAGAAAGAGGAGGAGGAGGTGGACGAGGGCGAGAACGAGCGTGGTAGAGTGGGGAAATAAAGGAACGCGTGAGAGAGTGGGAAGGAGGGCGAGAAAAAGACAGAGGGGGAAGGGATGTCGTCGAGGGTGTGAGCGATGCGAGAAAAAGGTCGAATATACGGAGTTAAGAATGAAAGCGGGAGATGATGATGGAAAAAATGAAGAAATGTGCGAGTAAAGGATTATAAACGGAAAAGTTCGAAGAAAAGATGTATCGAACTCCAAAGAAAAGAAAAGGGGTAAAGGGGTGGAGAAAAGAAAGATTATGTGAAAGGTCTTAAAAAGAAATGGAAGAATGAACGGAAATAAGGAAATAGTAATCGGTCCCTATAGAAATCATTAACTAACAAAAATATATAAAATAAAAACAAGCCAAATAAATGAGCAAAAGTATGATGTAGGTTTAATTTATTCATAATAAATATTAGAACGCAACAGAACGTTTCGATTTCACTTGGTCTTCATCAGCCATTTATTAACCAAATTTCAAACACAAAAATTACATATATCGTTTAAACTTTCATATAAACAAAAGTTAATAAGGTTAATATGTTGCGGATATTTTTTACAAATATTATCTCATAATACAATAATTTTTAAGAGTGATGATTTATTATTATAAATTATTGTATTATAAGATAATATTTGTATAAAATATCCGTTAAATGTCAAAATTATTAATGTTGTTTAAAATGTATAGTTTTTTTGCGTTTGAAATTCAGTTAATAGACGGTTGATAAGATCAAAACGTGTTTTAATACTTGTTATGAATAAATAATGTTAAACCTCAAATTTTTTTGTTTCTATTTTATTTTTTATTTAGAAAATATGAGCAGCTTTAACACTTGTAACAATAACATAATATCATTGTTATAACTTTATGCTCAGTAATGTAACTGTTACGTACATGTTATACATTATATTATATAATTTACATTGTCAAGTGTGAAATTGTAATATTGATGTTTTGATATTGTTAATTGGTATTTCCTAGATTAGGTTGTTGACTACGTACGCAGAAAGAAGGAACATTCTTATTTTAACAATATCTTTATTTTCAAAATGTTAAATATTGAAATAAGATTATATAGTCAAACAGACATGTTTTACATTAAGAAATTTTGTATAGTGTTATTTAAAAAGTATAAATTCTTATTATTCAATAATAATTTTCATAAGTTTAGAACAAAAATATTGGACAGAAAATAATCTTTAAATCAAAAATAAAAATTTTTTAATGCTACCTACGAGGTAATATTAAAGACGGCCGGCCATGGGTAAATTTTCATGACTGCTAAATGGACCTGGCGGGCCCGGAGGTAAAATTGAAGATGACATTATCGACTATAGATAGAAATTTGCGATTGTTAACACAAATATTTGATATTTAATACATTAAAATCTTGATTTGTTATTATACATTACGATGTTACTGCATTATAAGTATGCATACTTTATAAACAAGTATGCATACTTATAATGCAATAACATCATACATATTGCTTTAAAATTTCAATTCTTTTTGATCAGTCATTATCTTTATGGATAATGAAATTTAGATGATAACATTAAAATTACAATTTTTAATAAAAATCGAGAATTTTCGTATGTTTATAAATATATAAACATATCTACGAAACACCACGATAACAATAAAGCATAAAATTAGCAGTTTATCATGTAAAATTTAGCAGTCACTCAAACTCCCATAAGACCGACGATCTTTAACAGTATCTCGTAATAGTATCTTGTCGGTGTTAATGCTATTATCAAAACAATTACCAATTAAAAAATACATAAAGGCTATAAGAGTAAAACGCGGTTGTTGTTGCGCACAGTTTAAAAATTCTTCATTTACTTCTCACATGCAGAGAAGTCTTACAATAAGAACGAACGTTTCGACTTCGATTCGAATCATCTTCAGTTAATGAAAAATAACATTACATAATAGTCTCGCGCGCGGTCTTCTCTCTGGCTGAGCAATCCACCGGTTTCAAGACCAAGGACAACCGGTGGATTGCTTAGCCAGAGAGAAGACCGCGTGCGAGACTATTATGTAATGTTATTTTTCATTAACTGAAGATGATTCGAATCGAAGTCGAAACGTTCGTTCTTATTGTAAGACTTCTCTGCATGTGAGAAGTAAATAAAGAATTTTTAAACTGTGCGCAACAACAACCGCGTTTTACTCTTATGGCCTTTATGTATTTTTTAATTGCCAATTAGAGAGTACCACGTTTCGGTGTTATTTTGATCAAAACAATTACGTTGTACTTTTTAGATGACTATTATAATATAGAAATACAAATATAAAAAATATTTAGCTGAAATGTAAGATTATCAAATTCTTTAAAAAAGATTAAATCTATATGTAATAAGACCGAGATCAATCGAATCATTATAAGTTTTGAGACAATTATCATTAGTTTTTTATTTTATACGATTTGTTGTATCATGCTAGTTATAACTAGCATCCTATCATTGTTTCATACATAAGCAAGAATATAATTTCTTGTTTATACATGACACAATGTTGAATAATATATTAGTTTGATACTAATGTTTGATACTGTTTTTTTTTTGTACGAATAAATAAAAGAAATGAGGGAACAAGTGGAAAAGGATTTCAGCGTGAAAGAATATGATGCAAAATAGTGGAAAAAAAGGATTATAACAAGCTTGATTTTTTGAATGTAAAGTAGCTTCTTGAAATTGGCGACAATTTTTTTGAAATTCGAGGCAAATCATCCAATTTTTTGTTAAAATTAACACTATGCAGAAGTCACAAGTACTTAATCTTCCTCCTTCTTTCTAACTTTCAAAATTAATTTTTAAAATAAATTTCGCAAGATTGTCTCACGTAGAGCTGCCAGATTGGGAAATGATTTTCCCCCGAATTTGGGTTTTGTTTGAAAAAAAGTTTGAGGACATTTTCAGGGAAGGAAAAAAAAGAAAATTTAGTATTTTTAAAGAATTGATTTATAATACATTATTTTTTATTGTTTATTTATACTATAAGTAGATTATACTATAAATATTTATAATCTGACATAAATATTTATAATCTGGTCCACGCGAGGATTTCTTCACATGTCAATATTTTAATAAATGGAAATGCAAAAACATATTACACTTAAGACCAATTATTTCTGTATGAACCAACACAAAATGATTATATATTATTATAATCTACTCAGCAAGAGATTTTAATTATTTGTTTAATAGTTTATTCTCTTATAATTATCTCAATTGTTGCTACATATATATGTATCTAAAATAATATTAATTATTACAGAGTGAAAAACTGGGCCTTAAAGTTTGGTGTGGATCTATGGGAGTTTGGTAAACAAGTAACCAAAATGAGCGAGATACAAAGGGTAAGAAGATACATCTGATTGGAGCCGGAACTGTCATATGGCGAACGAGGATATTTGTCTCATAAAAAATTTAAAAAGCAAAAATGACGATATAAATTTCTATATTTTAGTTCATTCGCTACTAATGGCGATTATATTTATCCGCCGTTGAGCGCTGTGTATTAACGGGGACTATAATTATAGTCCCCCATGAAATTTCGTTGCATAGTAACCACAGATCTCTGAGGGGTCGATTATGTATCACATAACTCATGTGAAAATTACAAAAGTAAGCAAAGAACACCGCATACTTTATAAAAAAAAAAGAAAAAGAAACGGTTTCTGTTAAATTGGCTAATTTTTTTATATGTGGTTGCTTTTAGGGTGCTAATTAAAAATTTCAATTAGCATGATCTCAGAAAGCTTTACTTTTATTGTTATTAAATAATTACTTGGATATAATAATAGGCACCATTAAATACTCTATCTTATTTAGATTAGGATCTTTTAATTTTGCTTTGTTAAAAAGGTCCGAAAGAAGACTGAAAGTTTGTAGGAAGGCTCTAAAAAGATTGTCGCATCTCGCTGCGCGGTTATAGACAGTGGGCCGGGCAGATACGCGCTCATTTCCGGCGAGTTTTAATAATTAATATTTCGGTAACTGTTGTGAAAATTAAAAAAATGATAGAGGACTTTGATTCAGTTTAGTCCGCTCTATCTACCCATAAACGATATTATTATACTTAATATTAAACACACACTGTATATTCTATACACACCACTCACTTACGCGCACGCGCATACAAACACATAAGCAAACATAATATACGTTGTGTGTATGAATGATGTTTTGTAGACAAAACACAATTCTGTAAACACAATTTTGAGCCATTTAGGTCTCCGTAATCAAAAAGCTTTCTGAGATTATTGAAATTTTTAATCAGCATCTTGAAAGCAATCATATAAAAAATTTAGCCAATTTGAGAGAAACTTTTTTTTTCATATAAAGTGTGCAGGGTTCTTTATTAGATGCTGACCAATGACATTATAAATATTCTAAATTTACTCACTTTTGTAATTTTTACCAAGTTTTGTGATATACAATCGACCCCTATATACAGAAAGAAAAGATTTTGTTAAATATTAGTACTTGTAATGAATATTTGTAGATGTAATGACAACAAAATGTGAGTTACTTAATCGAATTATATCCGAATTTAGAAATAGTATCAAGAATATTTATAATTTCGGTAAAAATTCTGTGTGGAAGAAGTGTTTTAGTAAATTGAAAGTAATAAAAAATTATTTAAAATTGTCCTTAAGACAGAAAATGTTATATAGGACAGAAAAAATTATCAACTATGGGCATTCTTTTAATTGAAAATGAAATATGTAGGAATATAAATTTTGATAAAACAATTGGTGATTCTGCGGCTATCAAAGCATAAAAGATGTTGCTTTGTCATATTTTAAATTATCAAAAATTTAAAAATTTTATAGATTGTTTTATTATTATGTTTGGATGTCTATAAAATTTAAGCTTATTTCTCTTATTGATTTAAAAATTATTCAATTTTTTGTTTGCTCTTGATTTTTATATAAAATAGTATTTTATAGTATTTATTTGTAAATTTGATAAACAAGTAGCATTACGATTTCAATCAAATTTTTTACGTAAATTAATAAAACTCTAATAAATATTCGTGCAAAGTTAATTTGGATTTATTTACTCGTTTAAAAGTTAATTACCTAAAATTGTAGTGAAATACGATTTTCGCAAAAACCGTTATACATCAAATTTTTTGTTTTCTTTTAGTTAGTTTCTTTTTTACCTGGGTAAAATTTGCGACTAAAATTTTTTGTTCTTGAGTAGGAAAAAAAAAGAATAAACTGAAGTCTTCAATTTTTTAATTTTGATAACTTTTAGTTTGTATAACTAAAACAGCCTTAAATAAAAAAATTTTGAATTTTTACATAAATTAATATTATCTAACAATATAAGCAAAGTAGAGTATATGAAAATGGTTAAAATTTGTCCCGAGCAGAAACCAAAAAAACTAATTCCATAGTGTTTCTTGATGTACATAAAAGAGAAAAATAATATTTATAATACCGGAAGTGCGGGAAAAATTGTTGACAACAATAAAATTTCATACGTAATGCACAGATGACATGTTTTAGTTTTCTTTACCTATTTCTATATGATAAGACTTGTATATATTTTAATATATTTATATTTATGCTCATTTTCAGACATTTATACACAACAGCAATTTTGTATACAACGGCAAAGAAATATTAAATTTTTAAAAATCACTCTTCATCTAATTCACGATCAATGATAAAAACGTAATGATTATTTCTATTTCTTGTTTTTCTTTTTATTTTTTTGTTTATTTTTTCAGCATCAAACATTTTGTATTTTATTATAGTATATTATATGTATGTTTTAATGTATTATATTTTTTATTTTATTTATTAAAATATATGAAAATCAAATTGTTTAAATAACTATTTTGATGAAGCTGATAATGAGAGATCTTCTGAGAATGATGAATATTAATTTTCATATACTTTAGTGAATAAAATAAAAAATATTATATACTCTTTAATGTGTGCTATAATTATATAATACTTTAATAATATTATATACTATAATAAATAAAATAAAAAATGTTTAATACTAAAAGAATAATGGACACAAAACAAAAATGGACAAAAATGTATAAAAAATAATAAATAAAAAATAACAAACACAAAAAAATAAAAAATGGAACCAGTAATCACCACATCCTCATCATTGATCGGATTAGACAAAGAACAATTTTTAAAAAATTTAATATTTTTTTATTAAAAATTGTTGTGTATTAGTCTGTATGAAAAATGCATTTGAATATGAGCGTAAATATAAAGAGGAAAGGAGGTTGTGGAATATCATTTTGTTTTTTGACAATAACTCACACAGTAAATATTAATGCGACACAATTCTAACCAACGCCAGTTTATTAGTCATAGAGTTCTACCAATCACCCTGTAGGTAGAAGTTTATCGGGTATATAGAACGAACGTAATTTACAATTTACTGAAGAGAGGAAAAAAGGATGCGTTTTTGGAATAGCAGGGGGATTGTGGAATACTAACAACTAATGTTATGAAAGGCATTTTTATTTATAAAAAAATATAAATTAATAATCTTTCATATATTTTACACACAAATAAGTGCCACAAAACAAGATTTTACGAACATTTCATAAAATATACTTTATTAAAGAAACTTTCTTTAAATAATTTTTTTGGTTTAACAATTTTTTTAAATAAAACTTAAAACTTTTTAAAATAATTCCTTTGCTTCTACTAAACATTATACAACATCTACAATGAGATTATTGTAAAGTCGCAAGAGAAATGCATATGGCAGACGATCATATTCCACAATCACAGCCCATAAATAACATGACTTTATTTGTCGAATTCATATACACATTACGACGTATATTAAATTCAATAATATTACTTGAAATTCACATTCAAGACCTTTAAGTTAAACTAATGTTAAAAAATTAATATGTAACATACTTCTCAAAATTACGTAGAGAGCATACACTTGTAAAAATTTCTGCTATCTGTAAAATTGAAATTCAGCTTTTATAAAAACAACGAATACTAATGACTAGTAATCATCCTACAATATCTAAATAAACTGTAATGAAGTAATTTTAATGATTGCTCTTAGAATTCAACGTGAATTATATGAGATATCATGATATTCCATCACTCCAGGTATATTCCACGACCGCAGTCCTTCCTCTATATTAAAATATATACAAGTCTGATCATATAGAAATAAGAAAAACTGAAACATAATGTCACGTATGCATTACGTAGTTTGTATGACGTTTTATTGTTATCAGCGATTTTCTCCGCACTTTCCAGCATTATTATAAATATTATTTTTCTCTTTCATATACATATATCAAGAAACACTGTGGAATTAGTTTCTTAGGTTCCTGTTCGGGGCGAATTTTGGCCATTCTTATATACTTTTTTGATAAATTGCTATTTATTTTTTTTAAATTTTATCTTTTATGTTTGTTTATTAACTTTGCTTTTCATAATGCTTTTATTTTTATTTATAAGTAATTATAAACTGAGATGTGTTTTAAACATAAAATAATAATTCCCAAACGCTAGGAATTAAAAGAAATGCATATTTTTTTAAAAATGTGTTGTTATGTAATATACAATATTTAATTAGTAAATTTATAAGTTGTTTAAGTTTGATCCTCATGCGAGTGCTCACGGATTAATATACTTAATACCACTAATTAATATTATTATCTACTTGCTATATTTTACATGCGGTGAAAGAAAGTTTTTTTGTTATTAATGGGTATATTTTTTACCTCACGGGCGCCAAAATGTCTATCCTCGGCTCTGTATATCTGTAATATATAAATATACAGCCTTGGCCTAAAATAATAGGCACCTTATATATTTTTTAAAATATTTTTAACTGGAAGAATTTAAACAGAAATTAAAATGTGAATTATCTTTTGTTTCAAAAATCTTTTTAAGAAACTTATATAATACCAGTAATCAATATGAAATAATATAGATAAATATGGATAAAATAATATAGAGAAAAGAATTCCAGATAAACGAAAAAAAAAATAAAGCTTAATAACCTTGATTACATGATTGACTAACTTTAAGCTATTCTCTGATTGATTGAGCTTTATCATATCTCAAAAACTATATTGCTTGAAATAAAAACTTACAAATTACTTAATTTTTCTAGAAACTTTCTATAATATTTTTATTTACAAATTTCAGGACAACCTATATAATTTTTTATAGTCATAAATATATTTACTTTTCCTTAAGCAATAAAGATATCGCAAACATCGTATAGATTCGTACAATAATAGAAAATGAGATATTTATAAGTTGTTCTTTTTCTAAAAATACTTTTTAAAAATTTTATAATTTCATCACTTATGCATCGATGTTCTTTGTTTTATGCTTAGAAATACCATGAGTTGGAGGCCAACGTTATAAAGAGAGATGGTCTCGTTCTCGTTCGGGAAATGGCCATGGAGGTGAAGAATATGATGGACTTTAAAATGAACGCCGTGATGGTACGCCAATATGTATCTCTTTTCACTTTTTTAGCTTATAATATTTCAATTTTAAGTTATTCGTTAGATTAAAGAAATGCGGCGCGCTCATTATGTAGTGCAAAAGTTGATGAGAAGTGAATGGTATTATTTCTTGTAGGATCATATAATGTGATTTTAATTCGATTAGCTATAAATAAGTTCTATGAATAGTTCTCTTTGCAATGTTTTAAAAACATTGTTAAAATATAGATATGTAATATGATTTTAATAACGTTGTAGCAATATTGTAAATACATATATCTAGTTTACATCTACCACCTTGATACATGTATCAAATACTATATCCGTACTAAATTACTTGGTATAAACGAGGATATTTAGCGATTTGGTACTGACATAATATTTAATACGCACTTTAAAGTGCTTGGTATAAATAATTGTGTAAATAAACTGTTAAGATTTTATAGATCTGTTCTTTTTAGTTTCTGAACTTGCACAGTTCATTTTTTCTCTTTTTCTTTTCAACAGAAAAGAAAAGGAGGAAAGACCAGTAATCATTTAAGGATTAATAAATCTTATATGTCACAAATATTTTTTTAACCGCAATTAACACAAATTCTTTTTAAATGTTGAAAGTAATAACATATTTAGTTTTGATTGATAAAACTTCAACATGTTCCATAGTTATAATATACCAAACGTTTTCGTAATTATGATGTATAAAAATATAAATCATAAAATGTTTAAGTTGCAACTTTAACTGCAAATTTCTCAAAATTTTAATGTGATAAAGCAATTTAGTAAATTGAAATCGTATTTGATGTTCTAAAAGCTACGAGAAATGATCTTTGTTCTTGTGTATTCTAAGTGGAATTTTATATTCAATTCTGAAACAGACGGATTGATCAAAATTTAATTAATGTTAACAAAATAAAAAAACGTAAATTTGCAAAATAACGTAGGATTATTGCATTAATTGTGGAACAATCACAGATAAATAACTAAAAAAGTAGGAAAATAATATAACCAAAAAGATGAAAATAATAAAATCCAAATAATTTGCGCACCAACTATCGCGCGTATACTCTCATTAGCCTTTTAAATTTCAATTTTTGACAATTTCGAGAGTTTAACATATTTACGATTTTCAAAATAATAAATTGCAAATTAATTGATATCTTTTAGATCTAATTTTTATATAAGATTTGCTTAAAGTGTCAATTTTTACTTGAAAATATAATTATAATATTAAGTAAAAAAAAAAGAAAATATATATCTTATTTTGTGAGCAAATTGCTATTACCTACAAAATCACTGCGTTTAATTGCTCTTTATAATGAATGTACGTAACAAACATTTATTATGAGAAAAACAGAATGTATGTACTAAAAAAAAATAACTTTATATTAAGTATTATCAAAGAATTTAAAAACAATCTTTTTAGGATAAGCATAAATTTTGTTCATTATTTATTTATTATTGTATTTTGTTTTTATTTATTCATTGATTGATGGTAATAAACCAAGTTTATTTTATCTGTAGAGATTGGTGGAGAGTGCCGAGCAAGCCGCTGTGTCAGCACCGAGGGAAGGGAACGTATCGCCTAAGTATTATGCCTCGC
Organism: Solenopsis fugax; assembly: GCA_003595255.1. NCBI lineage: Eukaryota > Metazoa > Arthropoda > Insecta > Hymenoptera > Formicidae > Solenopsis > Solenopsis fugax. The sequence continues at coordinate 7,452 of QKQZ01001497.1, read as the reverse complement.
ATCGACTGAATAATTTCGTCAGCGATGAGAAGGGCCCCGCGCAGGAGATGTTCCTTGTGGCGAATCGCCACTTCGATCATTTAGCAGTAAACGTCAGTTTGTCTGCTGTGCTCCTGCCGAACGGAGTCAAAGACAACGGTGAGTAGAAACGTGAATAAATAGCTTCGACAAATTTAGCAAGATATCAGTCGATAATAGGTACAGACATCCGCGAGTGAAAGTTGTCTGCATCGCTTTCGTACTTTAAATAAGGAAAGATCATTTGGAAAAATGATATGGCTTGTCAATTATATGGATTGTCTACCGTAAATTGGCCGTTTTTACTTACAGACCGCGACGTCGCCTCGGGTATTCAATGGAGCGAATATTTGGATTTACTGTTTGTTAATAATTACGAGAGTGATCCTACACTATCGTGGCAATACTATGGGGCAACGACAGGATTTCTACGTCGTTTTCCAGGTATTTATTTACGTGTGTGTGTATTATATATGTTAATTTTTATATTATAGTAGAGGAGAAGAGGGTATTATGGCTACTATAGACATTATGGCTACCCCCATTATCTCCGTTATTAAGTGACGAATTCTAACAATTGTTTATGGAATTATTCAATTAGTAGCCTGGGGTTTTTTAATGGCGCTAATATGCCAATATACAATAGCTAACAATTGTTATAAGGCATTTTTACTTTTGAGCACTTCTAAACTTTTTCAAAGTATATTTTAGCATTTAATTACACATACTTCCTCATTGTTTTCAAACTTGAGTACATTATCACACGAATGTATGTACATTCGAGTGTCTTTTTGTTATTTAACTTTTTATTCGGCTGTACTTTAAATTACGCAGAGTTGAACAATGGATAACATGAGATTTTGTTAATATGGTTTTTTGAACGAAATTTTTATATTGAAATATTTCTTCGATAAATCGATTGTTACTCTAAAGGGCGATGTTCAGAAACATTAGAGATATCATTTTATGTTGTTTAATGTTAAACAGGGATAAAATGATAGTTCTAATGATATCTTCAAAGTTTCTTTAAATTCTTCAATGCAGAAAAATTTTAAATCAGGATAATTCTAAATGATGAAAAATTACAAATATATAATTTTGTAATAAAATACTGTGCTTTTTAAACTAAACCGATTTTTTAAAAATTATTTTTGGGCTAGCCATATTACCACCACTTTTTTTTCTTCCATCGATTATGCAGTGCATCACATTTTTATAAATCACGTCCTAAGTAATAAAATTTCATTACTTTGAGTCTAGAATCTGTTAAACAACACTTTGTCAAATATAATCGTTCCAGTTTCAATATAAAATATTGATTATAAACAAAGTTATTCAATAAAATGAAAATGGATGTCATATTATCTTCTTTTCCTTTATACATATATTGTAAAATATAATATATATCTGCATGATATGCAGATAACAATATATAATCATGTAACTATACTTTATATGTAATTATATTTTTAAAATTTATATAAAGTATAGATATATTAATATTTATATACCTATTAATATACTTATATTTATAACATACACGGAAAAAATTTTCTCTCAGAATTCATTCTTATAATCATGATAATCGTGAGACAATATGGACATTGAAGAATTTTATATATAATTCTTATTAATAGAGGAGAAAGTGGTATTATGGGCTTTGTATTATGAGCACTCGTGTTATCTCTGTTATTAGAACTAATTACTGGTAATCTTATGAGATCATATGTTTAGTATAAGTCTGCCGTCATTAGTGGCACTAATATTTTACACTAACTGACAATTGTTAGAAGGCATTTTTACTTTCGAGTATTTCGAAAATTTTCAAGGTACATTTTAACATTTACACATACTTTTTCATTGTTTTTAAACTTGAGCTATTATTATACGAATGTATGTAGATTCCAGTGTTTTTTTTCATCATATGTCTCGGCAGTCGAATTGGTAGGACTACCGCACGGAATGTAGAAAGATCCAGGTTCGAATTTTGGCTGAGTTGTTATCTTTTCGCAAATTATTTACAGTTTTTCCGGGGAGAGAGGATTTTATAAATACTTCTAAAGCATTAATATTATGTATTCCGGCTTCATGACTATATTTTAAGTCCGACGAATATGCGACGCATAATATTTCGAATAAGCTAGAGATTATAAAGATTAAAAATTAATTATTATTCAGCACTATGAATCACTGTGACATAGGTCTGCTTATGTTTTGTTTTTTTTTAACTTTTATTTAACTTTTTATTCGACTATACACATTTCGAGTTAAGCAAAATTACTTAATAGCATAGCATATTTTGTTAATGTGAGCATAGAAGCGTGTTAGTATAATATAGTTACTAGAAATTTTCATATCGAAATAACTCTTCAATAAATCGAATATTACTGGCCTGCGTTCAAGAACATTAGAGATATTTTATCTTTGCTGTTTAATATTGAACATTAAGGATATCTCTAATGTTTCTAAACTCAGGAAAATTCTAAACCAAGAAAATTAAAAATATACAATCAAAATAACATCGAAACGTGGTACTCTCTAAATTGTCAATTTAAAAAATATATAAAGGCTATAAGAGTAAAACGCGGTTGTTGTTGTGCACAGTTTAAAAATTATTTATTTACTTCTCACATGCAGAGAAGTCTTACAATACGAACGTTTCGACTCCGATTCGAGTCATCCTCAGCTAACAAACAATAACATTACATAATAATCTCGCGCGCGGTCTTCTTGTAAAAATATACAATTTTGTAACAAAATATTATATTTTCTGTAAACAAAACCAGTTTATTTATTTTTATGATCCATATCATCTCTATTCCTCTTCGAATCATTATGCAATGTCGTCACATTTTTATAAACCACATCCAAAATATAAATATTTCACAACTTTGAATCTAGAATCTATTAAACAATATTTTGATGAATATAATCGTTAAGTTTCAATAATTTCATTAAAATTATTGTATAAAATTTCATCAAAATTTTTTGATATATGTATATTGTCCCACGATTACTGTGATTTTAAGGGTAAATTCTAAGAGAAATTCTCTCTATGTAATTACTGTCTTAAATTTAAAATTTACAATGTGTGCGTGCGCGTGTGCGTGTGCGTGTGCGTGTGCGTGTGCGTGTGCGTGTACGTGTGTGTGTGCGCCTATATCATAAAATTATACACATTTCAAATCATATTCTTTTCTTAAATGCAATTAAATCTTTTTTTCAGCAGAATAATCTTATTCTTGTGTATGAAGATATTAAAACAAGATCATCAAAATATCAATATTTTATATGAGATATTTCATATTTTAAGTAAAAATCAAATAAATTATAAGATATTTGCAAATTTATTGATTTTTTAATGATTCTGTTTTAATACTGTTATATGTAGTATGACTAAAGAAATTTTGAATTATGAAGTAAAGAAATTGCCAGTTAGAAGCTATTTAAATAATCCTTGATATTATAAGGATATGGGAGGTAACGCGTTATAAGTAACGAGTCATTGTTATTTTTATTTTTTTTATAATAATTTAGTAATAACATTATAATTTTTCATAATGATAATATTACCGTCAGGTTGGAATAGTCATTTGTATCTTTTAATAAGCAACTTTGCGCATTAGTCATTGGAAAAGTAACTCGTTAAGTTATAATGTAAAAGTACGTGTCTCGAATGTGTTTCTAATACTGTACTTTCACTTGTTATGTAATGAATAAAATTATGAGTTACTTTTTTTTAGTAAGTAATGTGCAATGGTAACGAGTTACTTACCAAAAGTGACTATTTCAATCCTGACTTTACTATTGACATTATAAGAAAATTGTAAAATCATTACCAAATCATTATTATAAAAAAATAATACGTAACGTAAAAATAATAAGTAACGTAGTTTTATAATAATTTTACAAATACATTACTTTTACATTACGTAACATCTTAATTAACAAGTTATTTTTTTCAATGAATAACATGAAGTGAATAACGGTAACAACGTTAATCACTATTCAATATAACTTGTTACTTTTCTATGATATTATTTTGTTTAATTTCTAATTTATTTTTTAGTGAAACTAGGTGTATGTCATATCCTATCAAGATTTTATCTCCTAGAATTTTCTATTTTTTTCTTGTTTTAGAAGATTTAAAGAGTATATTTCCTTTTTATTATTTTGCTTTATTTTATACCTTAACACTGAAAAAAATCTAGTTATAACTACCAAATGTATAGTGAAATAGTATCAATTAAATATTTTGTTAATATAACCAAAAGTAATTTTATTTTTCTAAATGTTTAGTAAGTATTATCAAATCTAGTATAAGTTACTAAATATTTAGAAAAGTAAAATTATTTTTGGTTACATCGACCAAATATTTAATTGATACTATTCCACTATACATTTGGTAGTTATTATCAGTCTTTCTTTTTCAGTGAAGGAACAAGAATTGATGTTATAACAGTGGAATTATTGTTATATTGAATCAGTATAATTATGATGAAGTATATAGCATAAATAGCATGAGATATGAGATACGTCACATTGTTCGTCCTAAATGTTTTTTTCACCTGGTCTACAGAAGGTTAAAAAATATATATTGTTATACTTTCTCTTTCTAAAATTAAACAATTTTATTTGAAATATTTTATTTTCTAAGAAAGAATGGACATTTCTATTTTTAAATATATTAACCCTTTTAAAATCGAATTAAAAAAAAATTATTGTTCTTAGAAATAAAAAAATATTTTTTTATTTATTTTTTAAATAATTAGTAAATAATACATTAAAAATTTGTTTTTGTATGATAAATCTGAAAATCTGAAAACTATCATTAATAAATACGAAAGGCCAGTGAGAGTCAGCTGTTCAATCACTTATCTTGTCTCGAGACAATCACAATTTATCTCGAGATAAGATACACGTCTCAGTGCGGAGTTAATAACTTGTAATAACTTGTGAGCGCATATATTTTTGACAAGTGAATATCCATATGACAATCATTATCCAAAGTCTTCACTAGTCTTCATCAGTTTCCATTGAGAAGTGTCATCTCCTGCGACACGGTTACGTGTAAAGATGCCACGACGGATTTGGCAAACTGATTGTGACTCGACCGCGTTCTGCTTTATAGACTGATGTCGACTAAATATTCTTCTTTTCTTTTATTTGTTAATTATTATTAATACGCTGAGAAGGACTCCAAAGTGAGTCGAAACGTTCGTCTATTGTCATTTGAATGAATAAACAGATGTAATTGTATCTGTGTGTTTGATTGCGCAATTGTAACCGCGTTGACTCTCACTGGCCTTTCGTACTTATTACTGTTTTAAATTTTGAGAGTCCTGAATTATTTATTATTTGTTTTGAAAACTATCACTTCTACAGAACCCGACGTTACACTTTTTATATTCAAATCTAGATCTTTTGTTTGCAGTTTTTCTGCTCCTGTAGTATAAATAAACAATACATCTTTTTTGTTCTGTTGGACAATTTTTATCTTTTTTTTCAATATAAGAAGAAAAGTAGCTCTCAGCCCTGGTGAAAGTGTCGGAAAGATTCGGATACAGATTTCGGACAAAAATGGATTCAAGCGGATAGAAAAAAAGAGAAAAAAAAGACAGATGGAAAGAAATATATTTAGAAAGTTTTTTTCGGATTGTTACCGGATCGTTCATTCCGAAAAACTCGAGAACATTTGAGGCACGGATTAAGGATTGAAATTTGTCCGGACGAGCCTCGGATTCATTTGGATTGGACTCACGGATTGAGAAGGATTGAAAAGATTATCAGGATAAGTTTCGGGTTCATTCGGATTGGACTCCTGGATTAAAAAGGATTGAATGACTGTTTCGGATTGGTCTCGGATTCATTCGGATAGAACTTGCAATGGAGTTGATGCACGGATTGAAAAGGGTTACAAATTTGATTCGGTTTAGAACGGACACAGATTTCGGAACGGTTCGTAAATAAGGTTCGGAAAAGTTCATATTAAATTTCTATCCGAAACTTTCACCAGGGAGATGTAAAATATTAGACAATCGAGGTCTACATATATATACCAATTACAAATTTCACGATTTTTTCAAAGTTTTTTGTTTACGGTTTGCATAAAACATTTTTATAAGTTGCGAAAAAATATTTTCTGTATTGTAGGAACATTTCTGCGTAAAATGCCGTAAAGTTGACCTCGCTATCATTTTTTTTTTAGCCAGAAAAAATTCATAAAGTGTTTGAGATAAGTTGTTTTTGCGATTATTTAAAAAATGGAGGGTGATGGAAAAAACAGACAACGTAGTCGTTTTCAGCGCATCAAAATCCTATAGAAACGTCATTCAAAGTTCAAAGCACAAGACCCCCCCCCTAATTTTGTAGACTTGTGTTATTTATTATCCTACAGTTCTGTAACTTTAAAAGTAAATATCTCTTGAACGAAGCGTTTGCGAACATACGTCCAGAGAAAAATTTTTGTTTGTTTTGAGGTCCTGAATTCATATTTTAATTTTGGCTATTTAACCCGGGAACACCCTGTATAATAAAAATTCTTTATGAAAAAAGCTTTGTTTATAACACTTTCAAATAACATTTGAAGCATAATACGATTTAGTAATGTTAATACGATAACATAAACACAATACGATATCGTAAACACAATATAATTCTGCAGTTCAGCTTTTTATAAAAGCTATGTTAAAAATTTATATTTTTAAGGAATTATATTTAAGAATTTTTATAAGATAATTGTACTATATGGCAACTGTATGTACCTTACATAAGCTTTGCTTTTCTAATTTTTTGTTAATTGTGAGTCAAAAATTAAAAACTGACCTGATTCAAAGTAGAAAATATTTCTAAACATTAATTTGGGATAATTTCAAATATTTTGTAGATGCTCAATGAAGATTTTTGTAAAAAGTACCATTTAAATCGTATTAGATCATTGTTAACAAAATATACAAATTAACTGTTGTAAACAAGTCACGTTGAGTTCTGACGATATATTACCCAGATAGCAATACGTAAAAACTCAATCTAAAGCAAATTATTGCACTGTGTTTCAAGAGGAACGGGTAAATAAATAACTCGTAAAAGACACAGCTTTATAGGCAAAGAATAATCAACTTTACTTTCACTGGTGAGCTCTTGCCGCTGCCACGTGCGTAGCGGAACTAACTCGAGGCGTGCCTCAGACCCGGCAACGCCGATTCTCCCTCAATAGAAAAAGACACGCGGCGGACCAATCATAGTCGCGTAGCGCTCAACCGACAATGTGACATCCTCCCACGAATGAGATGACCACGCAGCTGTCATCTCATTCCATAAGTGACAGAAAAAAAAGAAAGACCTATCAAATAAAATCATAAAACAAAGAGAATACATCAATCAAATTCGCAGTGCAATACAAAATATTTATGCCTAAGTTATGAGAACAATAAA
>QKQZ01001496.1:0-12129 GCA_003595255.1 Solenopsis fugax | reverse complement strand
CCGAGCAAGCAGCGCGGCGCGGCGTGTCCGATAGATGGCGCAAACTAACGCTTTCTCGGAAGTCGAATGTAGCCACTATGAGAATATAAAGAAGTCAGCATAAAATTTTTAACTACAAAATATTCACATTAAAGTCTAGAATTCATACTTTAACACGAATATTTCGAAATTTAAAATTTACGTATAAAATTATTACATACAGTACCACCTCATCAAGAGGCGCGGTCACGACTCGCGCTAAGTCTACGCTTTTGCGAGTATAGCAGACCGANAAGTCTACGCTTTTGCGAGTATAGCAGACCGACGACCCTCTTTTACGCGAGTCGGCGAGTTCGAGACATGCGAGGTTATCCTACAGTTATAACGGCTGAACCGATCAGGTTCTGAGTAGTCTAAAACGATAGCTTGGAAAAAATGATATAATAAAAGTGTTTATATTTTTCTCTCCGTGCTCTACGGCCTTGTTCTACAATACGTCGTATGTCGCTGTCGGGTGTCGTGAGCCGTAAGAATTGACCAATCACAGTAGAATGTGAGGAGAGTATTCAACTGTGATTGGTCAATTCTTACGGCTCACAACACCCGACAGCGACATACGACGTATTGTAGAACAGGCCTACGAGTGGAGTTGTTGCGATGCAAAGTTCATTCTATCAGCCGTTATTACTGTAGAATAATCTTGTGTAAGAAATATTCCTGCGTACCCGTTATATCAATTGTATCTCGCGGTTCTACCGCTAGGTGCGTTTATATCGCTCCTTCAGAGCGATATGATTGGCTCTCGTTACCACGTGACGTGAGTAGTGAATACGATTAGCTCCGGGTCTCTATGCGAGCCACGATTGGCTAAGACCCGCGACACTAGCACGCCCGTGCGTTCGTCTATGCGACCTGATGAGGAAGAGAAGCGCGCCAAAGAAAACTCTGTACTCAACTGTCCACCGCCATGGTCCACCATGCGGTAGTGTACTTGAAGAACATTAAAGTACGTCGTTAAACAACTACAAAAGACTATCCGTGATATCTCTGCCCTTCTCTCCTATCCTGACAGTCCCTTACACTTGCATGTCTCGAACTCGTTGACTCGGGTAAAAGCAGGGTCGGTCTGCTGACTCGCTAAAGCGTAGACTTGGCGCGAGTCGCGACTGCGCCTCTTGATATCTCGAATAATATTAAGAAACGTCGTCATTATCATCGTCGTCCTCTCAGGAATTCTCCGTTTCACATTTTCGATACGGAGTGGCGCTTGTGATCTAAAATTTTCGGGCCAGTCTGCTCCATACCATACCATTGCAAAAATTTTTTTTTTATTTTTTACAGCATGATATCTCATGTATCTATGTTTTCGGGCCAGTCTACTCCATACCATTGTAATTTTGTGCTGATTGATTAACCTCAATAAGGTGGTACTGTATGTATTAATTTTATATGTAGTTTCTGCAATTTCTGGAATAGAAATTAATTGGTTGAAAACTTCTATATCAGTTAATGGTATTTCCTCCAACACTAGACTTTTCAACTCTTTTAAAATATGTTTCTTATCCATGTTTATTTTGTTTTGCATTTCTCTTTTTTAAAAGTTTAGATCCTCGCGTTTTTACTTGAGACCTCGATTCCATTCTTTTGCTGAACTTTTGAAATTTGTAGATGCGTCCAGGGACCCGGACCACGTACACGCACGCGCACGCGCGCACACACACGCACACACACACACACGCACACACACACACACACACACACGGAAACCGAATCATAACCGTTATTTTAGTCGGAGCTGCTTAACTGATTCCCTTCCGCTACTTCCGCTGGCTTCTTTATATTCTCATAGTGGCTGTATTCGACTCCCGAGAAAGCGTTAGTTTGCCCCATCTATCGGACACGTTACGAGATATCTGCTCGGACATTTATGGACGGACATCCTGTATATATATATATATACATATTATATACAAGAGTTGTAATATATGAGATGTACTATGTCATTTAAAAGTTGTAATAGTCAATTTATAAATTATTTAATTTTTACGAGATGGCACATACATGTGTTTTATTATATACTCTATATATTAAATATACGTTTTTATAATTCAAGAAGTTAATGTGATTTTTTCAGACTTGTAATTTTTTATTTTATTTTTTAGGTAAGAATGGCCGAATGACTTTGTGGAGATTTTTGGAGAGGCACTAATGTAAGTTTTTGCTCCATTTGTATATAATTAATAATAACAAAATAATAAATATTATTTTATTACTATTATGGAGAGAGAATAAAATATAGTAAGCGTAATGAGTGTATGCTAGTATAATTGGAAAGATCAAGTTTTCTTTTTATTATATATAAAAATTTGCATCTGAAGGGGTAAAATACCGTGCTAAAATAAAAATATAAATATGAGTATGGGTATAGATGTATTTTTACATTATTAGTCAGCGCTGCGTCATGAACGCGTTTCGCAGCTTGGAAACAGATTAGCGAAGCCTGCGACATTGCCAGGATTTGACCATTGAGGTGGGATTACCAGCGTTGGTAACTCCATCCAGGTGAATCTGGCCTTAAGCGCGTTACACAATTAGAGCTGAGAATGGCCGCGCGACCGAGTTAGCGAGAGCTTGTTCGCGGCTTTATGTATTAGCAGTAATAAGAATGAAGTGAAATTCGCGGTGATCTTCAAGAAATTTCCGTTACAGTCGAAATTGCTCGACATAATTGAGCGAGCGATAGAAGCGCGATCATAATTGGCCATGTTTGAAAGATAAAAATAGAGTAAATGTGCGCTGCATCAATGGTACTTTCAAATGAATCAAAATATATTATATCTGAACAATACAGGGCTGCTACACAATGAGATTTTGTGCAAAAATTATAGTTATTATGCAAACAGATTACGTATATGTAAATATTTTGTGTAACAAGAGAAAAATTTATATTTGCAGAATATTTATTTGAAATAATTATTTACAACTATTTCTTTAGAATAAATATTTAATGTTGCTATATGTTGTATTTTAATATTGATCCATTTTTATATAGGAAATTAAATTAAATATTTGGAATTAGATTTGTTTAGAGTCAAAAATTTATACATCTTGATGTATAAATGTATATTTTAAGACTCTTTGACAGAAATAAGTATCTAGCCAGTGCATTGTTAATTTTAATAATATAATTCTAAAGGTAACTTCCTTGAATGTATTTTCTATGAGAATGAAACGAACTATTCCTGGCACATTATTTAATATCGTTTCGTACTTAGGAAATAAAGAGATTCCCGGTGTGATGGGATTGCGCTTCGTTACTCGAAAGGGTCGGAAGTGGCCGTAATAAATTTGTCCCGATGTTTTATACGTTCCCGCGTTGTTTCTCGAGTAAACATTTTAATCCTCAATTTTTCTCCGGCGCCTGTCGCACGTCCCACGGCACCAAGCGCGCTGCACGAGAAAGCCCCAGAATGTTCCTTTTCACGGATCCAAATGTATTTAGCGCTTTTGCACTTTGTTCCGCGAGAAAAGCTCCTTTCCTTTCAGAGAAACTGCTTGCCGGCCGCCTCTCGCCGCTCGCCGCTCGTCGCTCGCCGCTCGCCGGCTGACAAAGTCGCAGCTGCGACAATCAAGCAATTCCATTTGCCCGAGCGATTGCTTATTTTCTTTCGCCAACGGTGCGTTAACAGCCGATTCCGTAAAATGCGATAATACGAATTTGATTTAACAAATTTCTTTAGTTTCTTCCTTTCTTATCACATTTCGCGGAGCATTTATAAAAATTCCAAAATATTTTCTTCTCTGCTATGTACATATATTATATTAACAGTGATCGATTAAAACGTGTAAATTAGAATGTTTCTTTAAATCTGTCTTTATCTTTAAAATTTTTTATTAATTAGAAAGAATGTGTCGGTTTCTCAATACATTTCTTTCATTTTTGGAGAGATTACTTAATTTAATGATTACTTGATTTAAATGTTACACATAGTTTGGATACTTTCTTTCGTCTTTTATTATATAATTATCAGCATCTATATATAGTATATATAAATAACTAATTTGAGCAGAAAATGATAGCTCTTGTTTATATCATTCATTACAATTTAAAGTTTCACTTTATTTTGGTTGGGTTGGGCATGTACCTTGAATTTCAAGATACATGCCTTAAGAGCCATGAAAGTGGATTCAAACCAGCAATCTAGGAAATCGTTGTAAATACTCAAGAGAATATGAAAACGAGCGCGGCGAGAGCGTCCACGTTTACACTCTTCTCTCACCGCTCTCATATAATTTAAAGCTACGCAAGCACGGATAAGGCCGTTTTATTTTGCTTTTACTACCGCGTTTCGTATTCTCGGCCCGCTGCGCCGCGCAACCACCTTAGTACTTTAGTTGATCTTGCAAACTTGGTAGTTTCTTCACGATATCTTCGTTATATGCGCCGTATTCGATCTTAACACCTTGAAATTTTTTTTACATACAATTAATAAGAACGCGTTTTTTTCCTTTAAATATTCATACAAAAATGGAGCTTAGAAATTTAGCTGGACAGTGTTATAGGTAATGAAATATCTTAGAAACTGTCAGTTTAGAAAGAAAGCGATTCAAGAAAAAATATATAAAGAGATTCGGTTTTTGCAACAGATTATTTCTGTATTTTATAATATTTTATGGTATTGGGTTAATCGCACAATAATTGTGAAATATCTTACATAAGAAAGTATTTTCAATTTCTATCATGTATGGAAAGTCTAAAAATGTAGATGAAAAATGCAACTATCTGAAAGAATGATGTACGAATAGTGAGGCGAAATAATAGAGAAATGGACGTGTGCGTGCTATTAGACATCTTGTAATGATAATAATATGTATTAGTATTTTTACTGCACGACGCGGGGCGGCAAAATGTTTTATAATTAATATCATAATATCTATGATATACGACAATTTGAATTCCCGAATTATCACGCTCTTTTCTGTTCATCCACCTGAAGCAATAATAAAGCAACTTATAAACATTACTAAAATAATGTAGTTCAGAAAGGAAAATAATCTAATTTTTATAATGTAAGATAAAACCTCGCAATATAGACGTAGGAACGAGCCTGGATAAATAGATCTTTGGAGTTTTTCTATAGGAAATAAGAAATAGAGAGGATTGGAAGGGAAAAAAAGAGAAAGAGAGAAGGATCTCTGAAGTGTTCTGATTACAGTAAGTCGCATGCTGGCTTCGTAATTCCAGCCGGATAAAGTGAGTAAGCTGTCGGTTGGTTCGGCGAATTTGGACCTTCCCTCTCCTCCAACCATTTAACCAGCATCGCACCAAGCTGGTCGACCCACTCTGATTCGACCTAATCATTTGGCAGCACGCTATTCGCTATTCATCCACGTGCACGACGTTCACGTGCGCTTCGTGCGGTCGAACGATTGATTCAGTGGAATTACAAAGCGCATTAGCGATTTAACTTGGAATTTGTACCACGTATCTCTTCAAATTTGAAATACATGCGACAGTTTAGAATAGGAGATGCGAATGTAATCGCGAATAGTAGATTTCAAGTATCATACCAGCATATCGAGTATATTGTTACGTTACGCGGGTATGGAAAAGGAGATGATGCTAAAAATAACGCAAAATGTAAATTACTTAAATATAAGAAAAAGTGTCGCTTATTTATTACAATTAGAGTATTATATTTTTTTCTTTTTCACCATCTTCTAGTTGACTTTGAAACAAATTTAAATTTCATACCAATGTAATTTATTAATCATGAGAAATTAAATCGTAATCAGATTTGTGAATGTTCTGTAATTGTCGGTCCTATAATATCAATGTACGTTTGTCATAAGAGTAAGATAGAACTTATGACAACTGTGATTTCAATTAGAAACGGTGAAAGTCTGTAACTCGCGTAGTCGCGAAATTATCTTGGTGACGAAAAGCCACTTTCGACAAAAGCAGTGAGACGTGAACAAGGTTATGAAAGTCAACATTCTGTCGGTTGCTGTCATGACATAATTAAGCACCTAGTGAGGATGTTATTAAACAGCAACCGTTGATAAATGGTGCAGGCGCGGATAACGAAGGCGGTGAGATCGCGAGAGAAAAGGTGATGGCGCCGCGCCGCGCCACGCCGCGCCGGCGACGTGGTTTCAATTATGAATAATGCATTGTTAAAAATGAAAACCCAGCCGCGTTTCCTTGATTATAATCCAACAGGAAATTCAGATAAATCTCTCTGGAGCGGAGGCAAAGAAGGCCACCTATCCGGCGCGGCGCGGCGCGGCGCAAGCGGAAGACTAAAGTTATGAACCCGAACTTTTCGAGTGTACTATATAAACGAAGAAATGGGGAGTAAAAAGAAAAAGAGAGTTGAGTGAAAAAGATACGGCACGAAAGAGACAAAGAATTCGCTACGAATACAAGTTATATACTCTAGAGGGATCCATTTAGTTATTTGTCAGAACGATACGAATCTTCATGGAAGTCACGAAGTCCCTTGTGAAAATTTTGTGCGCGTGTGTATATGCACGCACCAGCAAATAATAGAATTCACTACGAATGTAATAAAATCTTTCCATATTTCTTTTCATTAATTTTTACTTGATGCATATCTAACAGATCTTTTTTAAATAATCTTGACATATATTTCTGAATGATACCAGAGAAAAATTAATATATTGCGATAAAGCAATATTAAGGTATCGGTTAGAAATGTGTGTGTGTGTGTGTGTGTTATTGATTATTGAAAATAAAATAATCATAAAATAATCAACTTTTTATCATTAGTGAGAATTGATGATGCAATTAATCTATGTAACGATATAATGAGGCGTAATTGATATGCAATGGTGTATTCGTTTTGATTTATCTAAATTGTTTTATTCATCTATATCAATATAAGCGATGTTCGGTGGAATTAATTGCCGTTTTTTTCCAACCAAATGTTACTGTCTAAAACTTTTCAATGTGGCACGTTGTAGTTCAGTTTTACTTGTACACCTTTCATCTTCCTGTTTTCTCGTTTTTTTTTTATCATACCCGTCGGCTTTCTACACGCACAATGTCATTCGCAGTATGAATTCTCACGGCTGTTATAACGTTGCTTTATTCGCGCTATCGCACCTCGTATTTTATTAATTATTCCACGCTCTTGCGAACAGCTGGCAAAAAATGTATAGTGCAAGTATATACATAGGCTATATGCATATGTGTGGAGCATACAGATTTTAATTGTTTAAAACATTCGTTTAACTTTTATTGAAATCTATAACATCTTATGAATGAATTACATAATGAAAATGTGCACAGTGCAAATTTCAGAGAAAATGATGAAAAGTCATAAAAAAGTCTATGTTTTTTGGCAATAATATAATTAAGATATTATTATAATTTTTTTATTAATGACAAATTATGCACTAATAGCTGCTAATTTTATATAATTTCTAGCATACAATTTAAATATTTTAGAAATATCTAATGCATTACGTATATGATTATTTCCAAGAGAAACAATATAATTCTGTAAAATTTTAATTAAATAATTTAGATTTGTTATATATGATGCTCAAAAGAGCATTAAATGTATAGAGATGTTTTCATTTTCTCGTGGAAGGATTCAGTTAAATTTAACTCACACGATCTTTTCGCTTCATTTGTGTTGTCCTATGTCAAAATGATTACTTTTCGGAACAGAAAAAGTAGAGATTTCTGTGATTACAATAATCTTACGTTATACTTTCCTAAAATTCTTCTTTTCTTCTTTTTCTTGGCCTATTTAAACAATATGATAATATAGTGTAATTAAGGATAAAAAAAATAAGTTTGAAGCAGTTTATACGACTTTTAAATGAAAATTTTATAATATCTGATTGAAATAAAAATTTGTGATTTTCAAATCATACATATACTACTTTACGGTGAATCGTTGGTAAAACGGTTCAAGAAATTTAGCATTTTGATTTATATTGCGAATGTAAAAGCAGAGTTGGATGTTGTTAGTCTAAGAAGCGGTGGCATGCTCCCAAGGATAATCCAGACGCGCTTTTCGAAGCAGGGAACATCAGTAATGACGGTGGGAAGAGGAACGAAAAGTGCACGTGCCGCTATTTCGGAGAAGAAATTCACCAGAGCTTCTCTCACTTATATCAGCAGGATGCCATTGTTCCTGCGGTGAAGTTAGAACATGAAATGCTTTTATACGCTTTAAAATAATAAATTTGATTGCATTTTAATGTTAGAATTAAATTTGATTAATTGAATTTAAATATTTGTACTTTTCTCTTACAAATTACACTGTTTAATCGATCTCAGTAATTGCATATTTTGTTGACTTAGTGAGTAACCTTTGTATAATATGTTTCAGACTATCGTGATTATTCTCGATCATATATTTTACCATATCGTCGAAACAACAATGATTATTTCAATGACGAAGATATTAATAGTTTCAAAATTATAAATTATTGAGTTTAACAGATTTATAATTTGTGATTAGATTAAATAAAATGGTATATAATTAAAATTAGGTATATTGTATACAATTAAATTCACATTCACACGCACACATATACATGAAACAAATTCTATATACACGCTTTCCAAGAGATAATAACTAGTACGTAACCATCTGGGCGACCGCTATTGAATCTTCTTCTTGTCCTTTAAAGAAATACCCTCGTCGTAAAGATTTTCAACGCGTGAGAATTGAGAGTTCCTTTCAGTGTGAAGACAGCCGTGGTTCCATTAGCGCGATGGAAGTGCGTCGTTCTTGCGGCTGATTTTTCCCTTTTCCGTTCGCCCTTTCCTGTCCTCTGCCTTCGTCGCGTCGCGTCGCTGCCTTTGCGGCAGTTAGAAGCTCCAGCGGTGTTCCGACGCCCTTCACGACAGATGAAGCCGTCCGATTGCTTTTAAATTACCGAGTGGCATATCTGGCAGTTCCTTGAAAATTTATCGGCTAATATCCCCCGAGGGACGTGTGGAAAAGTGAGTCGCTTTCAATAGAGATCGACGAGAGTCTTTAAGAATCGAGTGTCTTTCCCCGAGAACGGAAAAGACCTTTAGAATACGACAACTAGAGGTGTAATAATTTATAAAATTAGAGATGAATGTGAAAACAATTCGTACATAAGCCACTAGGAGCGTAAGCCGGAATTCGGGATTTCAAGATAAAATTATGAAAATTTACAACTCTGAATTCGAAAAAGTTAAAAAATTTGGACACCTAAAGTTTTTAAGGATTTTATACACTGAGAGAAATGTTTGGTAAAATTAACCAAAGTTTGGTTGAATAATGATCAAATGAATTTTATAGTGATAGTTACTAAATATATAGTTGTTTTGACCAAACAATTTGTAGCCTTAACCAAATAATTATAATATTTTCATACAACAAATTACAAAAAGTTTTGTTAAATGTAATTAAGTTTTTGATACCAGTAACCGAGGAGGTAATCACTTTTGAATTTTGGTGTACAAACTATTAGAAGTTCGTTGAATTCCTTGAAATCCGTTGAAGTCCGATATAATTTGATGAATTCCATGTGTTATACCATGAATTTTTGGCTTTTATAACAAATTTTTGATTGAAATCAGTTAATCAGTTACTAAAGAGAGACTTTTTTTAGGAAGATCTTTTAGCAATCGTAATGAATTCCAATGAATTCCGACGAAAGTCCGATGAAGTTCATTGAAGTCCACAGTCCAGTGTACACCTATTTTCTGAGTGATTACCCCCTCGTCAGTAACTATAAAATTCATTTGACCACTATTCTACCAAATGATTTCTCTCAGTGTAATGTAAAAATTAAAAAATGTCTAGTTGTTGCTTTGGCTTCTAAGATAAGATATTTATTAATCGAAAGATGCAAAGAATCAAGAAAATCAATTTGAAGAAAGAATAAAAATTCAAGCAATTAAAATTTAAAAAGGTGAAATTAAAAAAATAAATTATTAAAATAATCTGCTATGTTGTTTGAAAATAAAAAAACTGTTTTAATAATAACTACATAATTTCGAGGAGCATACTTTATTTCATTCGTACAACTTTATTGCAATGTTATTGATGAAGCACTAACTGAAGTTACATTAATGAAGATTTGAAAATTATCTGTATCTTTTCAAGTAGAATACTAAATTTAGATAACAACAATATGGTTCTATTTGAAAGAAACTCTCAATTCTCTCGCGTTGAAAATCTTTACGACGAGGGTATTTCTTTAAAGGACAAGAAGAAGATTCAATAGCGGTCGCCCAGATGGTTACGTACTAGTTATTATCTCTTGGAAAGCGTGTATATAGAATTTGTTTCATGTGTATGTGTGCGTGTGAATGTGAATTTAATTGTATGCAATATGCCTAATTTTAATTATATGCCATATTTAATCTAACCACCAATTATAAATCTGTTAAACTCAATAATTTATAATATTTCTTTGCTTTTTTATTACATCTTATTAATTTTACATTTCTCATTTTTTTACTTGTTACGTATTGACAAATATGAATAATAAAGTTGTACTTTGACGCGGTCATACTCTTTAAATTGTAACCTTATCATTACCGGTGCATTATTACCGACTTCTTAGGAAGTTAAATTTCCAACTTTCAAACAGTTACAAAGCGAACTTCTGTAACTCGAATAATGTTAATGAAGTATTGTAGATGGTATCTTATTCAAAGTCTTGGTCTGTCTAATCAAATTAGTTTATCGCTTTTAGAAACTGATTACAAATGCACCAAGTGCTCATAAAGAGAAGTAGTAAAATATATATTTGCATCTCGGATATTTTCATGATCTTGAAAATTCTCGCGGTGAATTCGAAATTTTAGTTGGCGGCGACGGTGACGACGCGACGACTTGTTACACAGTCGTAGTACGTGCGCACATCATTGTGCGGATTGTTGAAGAGTTCTCTCAGAAGTCATTAACGGTGTCACGTCAGGTGTTTCTGTAACGACGTTCCCGGCCTAAGGGAATAAGTCTACATCGACGGAATCCAAATAGGATTCCGTTTGCGGCAGCCATGGATGTCTCGCAAACGGCAATTCGCCAACTTGGACGATACAACACGAGGATGCTTTCGTCACGTTACATAATCACATGATTAAATCCCGTTGGCTTAACGCGCCTGTTTTCGGCTCGCGTTACTATTACGCCTCGCGCTTCATTATGCTTCGCTAAATTAATTACAGTCCCTGTAATCACCGCAACCTCCTCCGGAGAAGCTGCAAAGCGCAGCTTGCGAAAACGAGGGATTAGCGATCCCTATGCTTGATTATATGCTAGATTTATACGTATAAAGGGAGCATGACGCGCGCGCGCGCGCGATAACATCTCGAGCTGCATCATGTTAAATTCCTCTTCTGTTATACAAATCTTTATCAAACTATTTTTTATGGACAATATCTTATTGAAAGATTATCTTTCTTTTAATTGCCCTTGAATGAAGGGAAAGCGGGGGCGAACCCGTACGTATAACCCTTTAAACATTCTTCAAGAGAAATTTGACTTGTTGGGATTCTGGGATTTCTGAGAAGGAGCCAGGAATACTATTGGACAGCCATCAACCACTAACTAGATTACATTAGGAGCTTCGCAACATTTCTTGTAACAAGTCTCAAGCGATTTCTCAGTGCTTGCATCGGTCAGAAAATGGTAGAGAGAGAGAGAGAGAGAGAGAGAGAGGAGGGGGGAAGTCAAGTGGATTACGCGGCAAAGAAGACGAGCGGCTACTTGCGTTGCAAAAACCGCAAACCGACACCCCAGTGGACTAGTATCCGGGGACACTGTGTTATTTCGAAGCTCGAATGAAATTTCCTCACCGACGCGGAAAACCGCGTTGACCGAACAGCTAGCTTCGCCAGCGAATAAACGTAAAGCGCGATTTTCAAGCGCCGCAAAATAAGAGAAGCGAATGTGAATTTCAACGCCCTTGTGATATAAGAATAGTGGAAATTCTGTTTCTGGAAAATTTACAGTTCCACTAGTTAAAAATCAGCATGTGAGATGAAGTAAAAGAAGAATTGGGAATTATAACAAATTATTTCATGACAATTTTATGTCAAATTATTTCTTTCTGCATAACATATACAGGGTGATTCAGAAAGACCTTAGGTCCTTGAAGGGACATATTCCTGAGGTTATT
>QKQZ01001486.1:0-12708 GCA_003595255.1 Solenopsis fugax | reverse complement strand
AAGCGGCGAAGGGTTGCGGCGCAAAAAAAAAAGCGTATTAGAATTAACCGGGACGAAGCTTTAAGGACCCAATAAAACCATAAAAGTGGAAGGACAAAACGTGTAACGGGTTCTCACGATTGCTATGCCGGCGGTCGCTCGTTCGCCTAAACGTTTCTTATGAACCCCGTAAACTTCTTCAGCGAAGCACCCGGCTGATGCGTCAACGTATATTCTGTCGCGCGAATGACAGTCAGAATTACGAAAGTAAAACGCGCAGTATATCAATCGAGAAAGGGTTTCAGGGGCTGTTCACTTTAATCACTGTGAGAAGAATGTCTCTTTTCGATCGTCGAGGTAAAGAAAGCGACTAAATAAAAACAGTGGACCGATCTAACAATCTTCGTCAATTGTATCTTTAAATCTTATCTACAAACGACGAAGAGTTGTAATGTTATTTTTAGTTTAATTTAGTAAACTAGATATCACACATCTGTTAACAATTAACATTTGTTACTGCATATCACTTTTTGCATTAAAAGAAATAGTTTTGCGTTAATCACACGTGGCAGAGAAAGGGACACGTCGATTGAAAACAGTTGGAGCGAACGTATCTCGTTAAACGGAACGCTATGATTAAATGGCAGTCCGTAACGCTTTTTACAGCAGTCGATCGCCTTCGCTCTTTTACGCGGCTCATCAAAACGAAGTCAAACTGTCGGATCTGGCTTTGTTTCCGATACCACGCGCACTGGTCTCGGGTGCTCGAAATGTCTCGCGTAAACCGAGGGCTTAATAAAGCCAGGAATCCAGACTATTTCGTTCGTATCCAGCATTCCGTATCGGAGATGGGCGACCGTTTACAGCCTCTCGGTGATCCTCGGTGCGCGAGGACAAAGGGATGAGGAAAAGGGAACGAAGAGAAAGCCGTCCGGGGTAAAATAAAAAAAAAAGAGATGCGCGTTTAACGTACGCGTTTAATGACAGGTTAGAAACAAGCGGGGCCCCGGGTCGATCTGTCTATCCGGGGCGAGTCTCTTTTGGCAGTAAAGCGGGTCCAACTTTATTGCGCGGAAGACTTCCACGCTGGCCGCCGAACGATTTGGACAGTCGGACGTTTGGCGACCGGTGAATTTCCGGTTTATAAGCGCGTCGTGAGGGCCGCGTAATGCCGCGCCGTTAACGATTAACGATTCATTTAGGAGCGTTTAGTACGGCGAACGGTGATGCTCCGCGAGCGCTATTTCGAACGGCTCCTCTCTAACGCGCTGCGATAACTGGGTCTTTCTCTCTCTCTCTCTCTCTCTCTCTGTGATCGCACGGACGCTCACGGAACGATGCAAAAATCGAGTTCGAAAAATTTTACTTCCGAATTTGCTCTCTACATTATCAGATTCACAAATTAGTCCGAATTAAATAAACGAAATAAATCCAATAGACAGTGAATTGAAAAATTAATAAAAATTAGGACGATGTTATCTACAAAAAAAGTTTAATTAAAATTTATTTTAGAATCATTTTCGAAATTGCTTATGAAATCATTTACGAAAATCTAAATATAATCAGACGCGCAGATTAAATCTTGTGTATTCTGAGAGAGAGTACGGAATGTGTAATGTTTTCGAACAAAGCTACGGAAGGATGTTAATGCTTTAATTTCGTAATTCCTTCTGGCCATTAGTATCGCATTAAATCCACTAAAATACGTGCAGAAGGCAGACGACTCGTTAACGTCGCTCGCGCTCGTATAACGTGTCCATTTCTATCAGAACAGTAAATAGAAAATCGATCCGAAGAGCTAACTCCTCTGCTCATTTATGAAATAAAGAGGAAATTCGACATACCATTCGATGTACCGTGATGGAGTACCTTGATATTCGTCGATGTCGTCGGGGGTACCGTCCACCTGTAATTAATATAAATACACATTTAGAACTCGATTATTATCTCACGGCCATTAAATCTTTCTAATTTAATTCACTTCGCTCTCCATAATTCCTATCGCTCGCCAATTTCCACCCGACTCGTCATTCCTCTGTAATTATATACTCAAACAACAAATAAAGATTTCAGATATTTCGCAATTAATTCGATTATTCCCTATTTGACAGCGTCGGCACGGAGATCCAATTAGCGCATCGTCAATTGCGCGCGATACAGCAGCACGCAGTGACATAAAGCCCCGCTGGAAATAAACTACAGGTTGTTCACACCAGTAATAATCGGGTTCTTGTTCGCTGCGCAATTCTTCACTTACCGAGACAGCGGATGACGAAGCAAGAGATATGGAGATAAATGATGCGCACGGTGGACACTGCGTCCGTCGCAGCAGATTACCGTAACCGCGATCGCTCAAGCACGCAATCACAATAAAAAAGAAAAGAGACAAAAAAAAAGAAAAAAAGGAAAAAAAAGATGTCTCCGCTCGCGAAGGTTCGTCATTAAAAGCGGGGCACGAGCGGCGGGCGCGTAGGGGCCCCGAGTGCCCCTACATTTAAGTACTTATGAGAATATCCCGGCGCTCTCTCTCTCATTCTCGCAATCAATCTTATCGACTGCATTCTCCCGGGTCATTCTACCGGAGTAATCCCGGCGAGACAAAACGACGGCGGAGCCGTCAGAGCGTCGATGAAAGAACGCGGCTTCTCGGAAGCTGATGGCTCGCCGCGCGTCGTCGCGGCCAGCCAAGAGGGAAAGGGCAATCGGCTAAAACCGTTCGCTAATAGCATAAATCGCATGCATTTAGCATCCGCGATTTTTCGCGATTTACGTGTAAACGCATTAATGTGTCACGCGGATCATATCTCGTGCCCATAAGAACCGCTCGTGCTCGCGCGGTTCTTTTTAAAAGATATGTCGTCCTCGGTGCGCGCACGAGTCTTTTTCTTTCTCCTCTCTTTTATCTTTTCCCTGTTTCTTCCTCCTATCGTCTTCCTCCTTACTGTTAATCCGTTGCCGCGTACGCGCACGACGATGACGGTTTTACACGTGCGCTTTATCGCGCGGCTAGAGCGCTCGCTCAGCGTCTCTTAACGCCTCTCATAGTTGGCACGCTCTCGCTCTTAAAGCGATTGCGAGCAGGTACTTTGTCTAAGTACACTCGCATAAGACGGCATAAGTGCAAGAGATATCGTTACGCTCTCGTCCTCTCCTTCCTTCCGCTCGCTCATCGTTGACCCTTTCGCGACGAGGGCCAGTCCATTTACCAGTTTTCTACGTACGTACACACGTGTCACGTCCCCATCCCGCGCGTCGCTTCTCTTTTCTCGGCGTTCTTTTCTGGAGCGAGGAAAGACGGATATAATGCCGGATAAGACGGATTTCCCGGAGATCCGGCAGCGCGTTCGCGGGTGGTCTCTCGAGTATTCTCGCGACTTTGATGTAGCTAAAATTCCAGCGCAACGATAATGACGCGCGCTATCATCCCACATATAAGAGAATATTTTGCATGTAATTCTGAAAGTGACTAAGAACGTGAACTCGTTTAGAGAGATATGTGAAAAGTCTTTATCCCAATAATCTTGTATTAGCCGTATATATTCCACGAATGCAATCTCCAACAGTATTAAAATATAATGATAATAAAAAAATTGTTAAAAGAAAATCTGATGGTAAGATAATATTGCAGCGAAACGCTGATTTGACTATTCATCAGCTTGGATGTGTCATTTGCCGATCAAACGAGCCAATCGAAACTTAATTCTCACAATGCTTTTCGCAAACAGAGAGAAAGCCTTCTTTTTTTTGCGGGATGACGTACCTCGTTCTCGGTTGATGTACTCGTTCTTTATTCGCGTCTGCTCCCTGGCGAAAACGCAGCGCTCAGGCATAAGCAGCCGGCAGGATAATTAACCCTTTGGGGAGTCTGTTGCTTTGACGATTTTAATAATCTTAAAAGACAGCGGTTTCTTATTAGTACTTTAGCATCCCACGCGGATGCAATCGACAATGCTTCTCCTCGTCGTTCGTCGTATGCACCATCGCAACGCGACGCGATTCGGTGTTTGATATTATCATTTCACCTTCGTGATATATTATGAGACGCTAATTAACATATCAATCTTCTGATGATATAGTTTTCGATACTTGCTATAAAATTATAATATGATGTATTATACGAAAGCTTTTCATTCAATCAAGTAATTGTGATAAATTGTGTGCGTGAAACACATGACACATAAATATAATAGGCATTCTCATTTCAATTTGTATGTATTACATTAACGGTCGAATATCTCCAACATAAATATATGTCAATATTTTTCGTAAGTTACAAATTAATATAATTTTAATTCTCTCTCTACTCAAAGATTTTTTAGCAAATAACGTTGTTCAGAAAATTAGGATCAGCATATAAATCAATTTTTTTAATTCGTAGATAACGACAGAATAAATTAAAAAATCTGACTAAACCGGCAGCGACAGATACTGTGTAATTACGTAGATAAATCTCTCAGCGGTGAACGTGTGGGAAATGCGATAACAATATCAAGTCGGAAGCGTGTGTTCAACTTTTGTAGCTTACGATACCTTTACCTATAGATACTCATATGCCACTTTGAAGCATTGACATAAAAGCACTCCCATGCGGCATGACGTAAAGGACGAGCCGCGACATGAAACGACCCTTAGTAGCTGATAACACACGTGAATTATTTTCAAAAGCTAATTTTTGCTGCGCCAGGCTGGATGTACTCAAAGGCAAAGGACGTTGTTACATAACCCTTCCGGTTCAGCGATATCACATTCAGCTTTTAACGAGCAAAAATGTGGCATTGCCTTTTCTACTATATGTTACATCTCTAACACGCATATGTGTATGTATGTATTTAAACAAATAAAAAAAAGAGCAATATTGAACAATATTACAAAAAAATTGAAGTACACAGAAATATCCTATTTTTATGAAGACAAATAACATTTGTCATTATATTTGTTTATATAACAAATATAATTATTGTTTGAAAATTTGTAATTGAATCTATTTGCGTTTGATCAAATTCAGATGTTAATTATGACAAATGCGACAATAAAAAATTCTAATTTGAATTTTTCCCATCGTTCTATCTCAGATACTTGAGGAGTAATTTACAACATGTCAAGAGGGATTGCGTAATAGCGTTGCGTTTCTCATGAAGCTCGCAGTGGTCACATAATGTTTATGTATAGTGATAAGGTGAAAACTCCGAGCGAATAAAAATCACACAACGGGAGACTGTTCCGTGAGTGCGATAACCCGACGGGTCGAAGACGATTACACAAATCACAGTCGTCGATAGACACAATCAGCGTTTACAAACAAATTGCTTGACCAATCATGCCCGTACAAAGCCCTTCGTTCACTCTCTAAGCGCGCATTCGCGGTTTCTTGTGTTATTTCTCGTCAGTATTATCTATTATATTGCATATTTGTAGCCGAATAAATAGCGTTCATCTCTATGGAGCATAAACTGGTTTATTGTACGTGTTCTATTTCTGGTGCAATAGTGGAACAGATAAAGTATTTTAAATGCTACTTTCAAGTCTATTTTTCAAAACAAAAATCTATTTATAATTTCATATGTTATGTAATGTATAAAATGTATACAGTGAAATACACACATATCAAAATACACAGCATATAAATTTGTAAATAGAATTCTATCCTGAAATTTGGCGCAATTACAGATCGCTTAAAATAGGTTTTATTTGTCTTACTGCGAATAATGTGAAATAAAAATTGTAATGTCGGCTAAAAATAACTGGAAATGCCTACAACGATTATTTATAGCCAACTAATTTGGAGATAAATTGCTCTCGTCACTCTCGGCCCCAAGTCTTCAAAAGAAAGATAAAGTTTGGCATATGGCAGCCTAAATAGAGAAAGTCGAAGCGCGGTTAACAGCTGCGGCCTGCATTCTGAGACACACGTGCTCGCTCGAGAAATGTCTGTTTCGTCTAATTATTTTTCTGCTACGGCTCGAACGACGCGGACGTGCTTTTGACAAGTAAACCCTCGCCATGACAAATGTACGTATCGGAATATTGCAACGGCCATTTCACACGAGATAAATCACTGTGGAAATAAACAAATGGAGCACATATAACGTAACGTGTCTCTGAATTAAGACTATTTTTTTTTTAATTGCATTCGTTTATTTCGCATCTTATACACATACAACACGAACAAGATGTCACGTATACATATATACACAAAAGAAGAAGCGTTTTTACTTCTTTCAATCCCGTAGCTCGCGAGACGAATCGTTATCGGCGATCATTACGATTCCCCGCGGTGCACAATAAGGAGGCCCCAAAGCGTGCGTCGGAAGTGGAAGCGAACGCGAAGCGATTTAAATATGAAGTGGTTCGGGATCCCCGGCGCTCTCGAGGAATCGTCCAAGTGACGGAGAATGATTACGCTAATGACACGGCCGTGGAGCGAGGACGGGGGTGGTGGTCGAAGGGGATAGGGACGCCTTAACAACGGGATAGGTGCAGACTGGTACGACATTCCGCGCGGCACGCGATCCCAACATCAACAACATCGACTGCGCCTCGCGAGGCCGCGTCGGGGTCCGCGATATGCCCCCGGCCACTTTTATCGGGGTCTCCCTTTTTTATTACGTCGCCACGGAACATCGCCCGGACGTACGATTTCGCTTTTATTGCGTATATATGCCTGCCTCGAACCTGGACGTCGCGTCGTGCCCGTCTCGCGCTGACTTATCGCTGACTATCCCCGCCACGCCCGCACAGGTGCGCCGCGCAAGATGGAGAGGGGAACAGGGGGGGGGGATCTCCCGTACATGCATCGACGAGAAACGATGAAGAGCGTGGATGATACGCGTGCAAATCCGCGGTGCACGGTGTTAAGTGTTAAACCGACATGGAAACGGGTCATTGGACTCTCGTGTATGCAAAGGGCAAGGAGAAGCGTTTCAGACGGCGACGGGTATACCGCACGATGACACGCAGATATGATCGTTCACGGAGTGAGCTATCCCTCTCTTACGAACCGTGAAGAACGTACATTTAGCACTTCTATGTGAGAAATCAACAATATTTTCGCTTCTTATTATCTTCGAATGTCATATAATATTCCATTATTTTTTAATCTTAATCAATTAAAAAGAAATGCCGTTTCGGGAAGAAAAATTATCTTCTGACACGCACCTATAGTTTTCCTCGTGAGGTACAGTCGTCACAGATTAGTTGATTACGATCAAATTTCAAGTGCTACTCAAGCTACTCTCGCCCTTCCTTCCCCCTCTCCCCCCCCCCAATTCATCGTTAGTCATACTATGGAACAAGCGGAGTGAATAATGGCAGTATTATTCAAATAACGCGTCGTGCTTCACAACTTCCGTGATTTTTTGCCAAAGCACAAAGACAGAGTGGCGCATTAGCGGTCACGGACAAATCACTGTGTACTCGCGTGTGTGCTCGCATGAAGAATTCATATACATTTACCCTTGCCGAACGATGTTTTCTATCAAACTCATCGAGAGGCACAATTTGCAGAAGATGACCGAACAGAATAGAAAAGAATAATAACGGAATTAAATATCCTGTTTGTTTCTGTTAAAAATAACAAAAATAATAAAATCAAATGCTATTGTTCATTATTATTTTGCAATTATTGTTATATTCCTAAAATATCTGATGCCACGTAACATCCTAATTATAACAAAATAAAGTTTCATTTTCAGATAATAAAATTTTAATAAAATAATACAAGCAGTTAAATATTGATTGTTTTATAAATTATGAAATGAAAATCATAGTTATTTGCAACATAAACATTATCAATGTATGCCTAGATTATTTAATGACATTTTCACCCAATGTTCTCGAAGCTAGGTTGGCCGAGCGGTCTAAGGCGCCAGACTTAAGATCTGGTTCCCATCTGGGAGCGTGGGTTCGAACCCCACACTTAGCAAACTTTTTTTTTCTTCAAAAATTATTATTTGATATTTTATAAAGCAAACAACGACGAAAATATTGCTTACTTAATTTTCTTTAACACTCTATTAGATGTATACACTTGATTAAGATTGAAATCAGTAAATAGTTGTATAAATAATTTTTTTGTTCTAAAACGTTATAAAATATTTGTTATGTACAGATTTATAATTGTCATTAATTATATCTCGAGCGAACATGACGCGATTTCAAGACATTTCCGCGAGAAGATAAATGACGGTGGCTTTCGATGTAATCGGATTCGAAATGACTTCGGTCTAAAGACTGATGGCGCTGATAATTGCGCCGGGTATAAATAAATGACTCGATGAATAGTCATAGACAATTAGAAAGCGCGAGATAAACCGACGCAATTTCGTGCGGTACCAATTCCAAGTGGCTAATCTCACAATAGAACAGAATTAATGGCAATTTCATTACGATTAAATTATGTACGGCAGTATAAAAGTTATTAACAATGACATATTACATACATATATTATATGTGTATAAAATAAAGCTAATGTTTTAAAAACAAAAATCTAAGAAATTATAATAATTTAAATATGTACATACAATATAAAATCGGACAAAATTTATTATGCATATGAAAGTAGAAACGAACGTCTCATTTTAAAGACTCGAATTCCTGGCGTTTTTATCGATCACTCTCAAGAGCTGTTTTTAATCTGATCGACGTATTGGAAAGGAAAAGCGGCCGATTAAATGGAATTAGCCAAACGACAGACGACGCGGACCCTTTTCCCAAAAGACCGGGACTTGACACCGTAAAAGTGTCCATCCACCCTGTACCAAAGGGGAGACTTCGAAAGAAGAAAAGAGAGAAAAGAGAGAGGACTGGATGGTAGAAAGAAAGACAAGGAGCGAGAATCGTGCATTGAGATGCCTGTCACAACAATTTCGCTGAAAAAGCACAACACGTTGACATAATGTCGAGACACCTTGTAATTTCATTCCGCCGCATCTGTTGTCATTCTCACGTTACCCCGCGAACTTCTCGACTTCGTTCGAGAGTGCGACACGAGAGGCTTCTTGTAATGTAAAAAAAAGAATGGGGAGGAAAAAAAAAAGGAAAAAGTATGAACGTATTTCAGGCAACCCTTACACACGAAGTACACAATGGAGAGACTGCGAGAGTCCCCTACAGTTTAGTACTCGTTGTACCAATACCACGGTCGGATTTCGAGATTCAGGTACTGCAGAAGAAAGAGGAAAAGTTAAAAAAAAAACGAGGCGCGTACCTGACAATCAGAAAATGTTGCTTTTCCCTTTTTCTTTGCTGGATGATATTTGCTTTACTAAGTTTATTGTTTTTTTTTCTCAGACTTTATTACTAAATAAAAATAAACCTAACAAAAAAATATTAATCAATATTATACTTATGTGCAACTAATATCGTTAAAGAATACGTACGTTTAATCATTTCTAATAAATTTTATAGTGCAACACATCAAACCATAGTACATGTACTTGACTGTGAATTCAAAAGTTCTTATTCTTTTCTCTGCATTTTTGATCTCATACTATTACGTGACTGTCAATTTTTGTCGTGATTCAATTCGAAGGAGAATGAAGCATGAAAATAAAAAAAATTAGAAAAGCTGGGCTCGAGAAAAATACTTCTCGACGGCTCGAATCATCCCTTGCCTTTGCAAAAGGAAAATCCTATTTCTAATGGTCGGGCATCACATGCCCGGTGTTCCATGAAATCGCATTACCGAAATAAAGAATATTAAATTATTCTCCGTTCAGTCGCGCGCGGACTATCACCCTGCATCAGCGTCATCTTAAATCGCAGCTTAAAAATGTAATTTTCATCGTAAGCCGAATGTTTGGATTCGATATCGTTCCGCCGTGTGCTCGGTGGAAAATTGTTTCGCGTTAATTACGAAGACTTGGGGAGATTTTATCGCAGAGCTTTGAAACCGAGCCAACGATTTTCGGACATTAGGAGGACGAGACAAAAATTAATCAAGCGTCTTCTCGAAACCATAAATAACGATTGGAGACGACCGGGGCAGCGAGTGTACGTGCGCTCAGACAATGGATGACAAATTGTGTGAAAGCAAAACAAACGGTGGACTAGATTGAACGGGCTAGTCGGTTCGGCGGCTTTGCCATTGTCATCAATATAGCTGCGCGGGACATAATCTGGCGATAGCGACGTCGGCCAAGAAAAATGGACTTTTTCGCCAGTGTCCACGGTCCTTTCGCCTGAATTGCCCATTCTACTGCAAATTATATTCCACCCCGAGAGTCGTCCGTTGCAATAATCTCGAGCCCAGATCTATCCATCGGTATATCGTAGTAGATTTGTCTTTCCGAGGTTTATTCCGACATGTTTAACCGTATCATTCCTACCCCCCAGGTAAAAACACGCCATAAAGTATATCTAAAAGTGTACCTAAGCATGTTATCGCGATACTCTAAATAAAAAGCGAAAAACTCGTTACATAACTCGTTATAAGGTTGGCGCGATAATAATTTGTTTATCTCATAATAAATGCATAAATGTGTGTACGCCTAATAAACTTTATCAAAACTTCCGTATGTTTACATCTCGTTCATGAGGAGGTAAAGCGCATTCCAGGCTAGAACGCTCGTTCAAAATATCCTGAGGCGAGGTAGATCATCGTGTAAGGTTATCAGCGAGTAGACGTAAACAAGGGACGCAGGAGGGTTACAGCGAAAGTCGCTTTGTACCAAGGGGAAGATCGGCGGGATCGAGGCCGCGCGAGAAAAGGAGCGCAGTAATCTTAGCGTAGCAGGACACCGCCGTGGCGATCGTAAATGTTTAATATCGTGATTAAAGGCGCTGGCGCCTCTCATTATTATTTCAGTCTAGAGGACATTTCGCTCGGTCGCCTCTCTCTCCGATCCCGTCGCGTCGTCGAGTTTCTTTTCAATTCTCACTTTCCTCCGTCGGCTTAAAAATCCTCGCGAAAATTAGCCGGCTAAATATTTAAAACACCCCGTCGTCGTCTCTAGGAAGCGCGGGCGACGAAGGAAGAATGAAGAAAGCCGTGGGTACAAAAACCGTCTTTGTGCCGGCAGCATTATTATCTCTGGCGCATGGAGACGGGCGCGATCTCTATTTGACGGATTTTCGCTCTGCGGATAATCTTCATTCATCGCGCCCCGTCGCTTCCCGCTGCACTTCATGTCATCGAACACCCGCCACGACTTATTGTTCTAAATATTCTCTCTATGAGTTCACCCTCGTGTAACTCCGATTCGTCGCGGGGTTGAGAGAGCGAAATTATTTCGGTATAAATTAAAGTTGCTACAATTCGGCTGAAGATTACTCCTGAAAATGAGATACCGTTTTCCGTAGAGTGCAAATTCTCTAAGCACTTCCTGTTTGTACGAATCAAACTTCTGCACAATTTCACGATAATTAATTGACATTACATCCTTCTCGATGTACGTACGTGATTGCAACACAGTAAACATCGTAAATTTACATTTTGCAAACGTGAGTCATGTCACGGGAAAAGTTTTACGAGAAACAGGTTGATTCAATGCTGTCCTAAATGTAAAATCGCTTCCGTTCGTGAAATAATTCCACAAATACGTATCGCTCGACCGATCGCGCAATAACACTCGAAGATAGCTCCTGCTTGGGATCAAAATTCATCCATGACGTCATAACGCTATTCTATAGCTGGACGGAAAAAGTTGCGGAACAAGTTATTCCTTCGTCGTCGATTGCCCGTAAAACGTCCGTCGAAGGGCTCGGAGCGCGGCGCCGCTGACAATTGGACATTTAAATTCAGCCGGAAGTTTCGCCGCTTGTAACTCGGAAAGAATTCGCGACTGCACCGGCGGGGGTGCCGGCACTTTTATGTCGCGTCACGCATTCGGACAGCGCGAGCACTCTCGCGCCCGCGCGCGCGCGCACAACGCGAAAGGATATTCGTAAATAAAATTTTCGACGAGGGTGACAAAATGGTCATACGCTCCAGTGCTGACCCCAGCCCGGGGGGTCAAAACTCGATATCTATGCGCGACGAGATTTTTTTTTATGTTGTTTTCACATAGTTACGCTCTT
This sequence comes from Solenopsis fugax, assembly GCA_003595255.1. Lineage (NCBI taxonomy): Eukaryota > Metazoa > Arthropoda > Insecta > Hymenoptera > Formicidae > Solenopsis > Solenopsis fugax. Next base: position 713 of record QKQZ01001486.1, on the reverse strand, counting down.
CCTCGGGGACAAAATAGATACCCGGGATTGCCGGACAGGATATTATAACGGTTCAGTGACAGGGGATCCTGGCGGGTTCTCTCTTATTTTCCCCTTCGGGAGAATACTTCGAATACCGCAAGTTTAAGGCGACTCTATTAGATCTCGCCGAATCTCCGATATTGCAATATACAACTGATTCATACGTGTCATCTGTAAGAGACATCGCTTTCTGTGAATTCCACAATTTATCGGTAACATCGGATTCAGTTATTTTTCAATTCTATCAGATCAGAACAAAATCTATTTTAAAGATGTCTTTCAAATATTTACTAAATGAGCTTTTATGTTATTTTAGTTTAATAAATAAAAAGAATAATTTATAATACTCTATCTTTTAATATATACACAGTAAAAAATTGTGCGTACATATGGGTCCATACGTTAAAATTTTCTTGTGTTACCACGTTTTGATTACTACTTCAATGTAAAATTAATATACCACTGATACGTTATTATTTTTATAACATTTTCATGTGTTACATTTATGTCAACTTTATAAATTAACACTTTGTGTATGTCTCTTAGAAATGGAATATTATTTTGAGTATTTTTAACACAATTATTTCAAATAATCAACATGTCTCAAAGTTAATTTAACATGATTATCTCGAACGAAAATGTTCTATTAACATTTCTTATGAGTAAAAATAAATGTAAAGTATTGTGTCAAT
>QKQZ01001483.1:0-16971 GCA_003595255.1 Solenopsis fugax | reverse complement strand
CCGAGGGGGTAATCACTCAGAAAATAGGTGTACACTGAACTGCGGACTTCAATGGACTTCATCATACTTTCGTCAGAATTCATTGGAATTCATTACGATTGCTAAAAGATCTTCCTGAAAAAAGGTCATCAAAAGTCTCTCTTTAGTAACTGATTAACTGATTTCAACCAAACATTCGTTATAAAAGCCAAAAATTCATGGTATAATACATGAAATTCATCAAATTATAGCGCACTTCATTGGACTTCAAGGAATTCACTGGACTTCAAGAAATTCAACGGACTTCTAATAGGTTGTACACCAGAATTCAAGAGTGGTTACCCCTCGGTTTAGACACATGTGTTTAAGGGGACGTGTACACCTAAACGATACCTTTGCGAATTTTTTGTGGAAAAACGGAAAAAGACAGAGATCTCTTCATTTTTTGGCTGCGACAAAAAACTAAATTAAAATTATTTTAAAAATCCGCCGTCAAACACTTTTTTTAGTATTTAGAAAAAGGGTGTAAAATTGCAAGTCAATCGGTCGAGCTATCTTCAAGATATCGAAGTGTTTATTTCGTTGTAAAAACATTTTTCTCTATTTGACATTTAAATTTTAAATTAAAAAATTATAATATAAATGGCATCGATATTCAAGTCATGTTTTCAAAACTCATGACTACTATATCTTGAAGATAGCTCGACCGATTGACTTGCAATTTTACACACTTTTCCTAAATACTAAAAAAAGTGAGTGACGGACTTTTAAAATAATTTTAGTTTTGTTTTTTGCCGCAGCCAAAAAACGAGTAAAATTTATAGTAAAAAATCGCTATATTAATTTTAATCAGTTGCTATTTTGTTCAGAAGTAATATTTCGAAAAAAAGCTACGTCAAACACTAGGGCTATATTTCAATTTTATAAAGTTTGCCCTTTTGCTTTTTGATAAATCCTATTGGAATAGTGGTCACCGTAAATATCGTTTTCAAAATATGATTCAGGAAACTCGAATATTTTATATTATTTTTTAATAAAATTTAAATGTCAAATAGAGAAAAGTATGATCTTTGCCGTATATATCTTTTTCTGTTTGTCTACAAAAAATTCGCAGGTCTCATTTTAAACCATTTAGGTTTATATGTGCTCTTTTAATACACTGAGTATAAACTTGAATCTAAAGTTTCTCCATACTTGGATATTTTTTAAAATCGTTTTATGTATCACATTTGATTATCGTGTCCCTAATTAGTGTCTCGGGCTGAAACGATTAAGTTATTACATACCTTCCGCGACGCATTATTCGAGTTTTTAACGCGGACGTAACATCTACACAAGGTGTCCCAAATTTCTTTCAAATCGATCCATATAAATAAAAGAATGCGTGTAAAGACACTCCGTGTATTTACGAATCAGCCTCGAAGCAGTGACTTAAGGGTGACTTTGCCTAAACCCTGATTAATTTAATCGGTGATTACCCCCAGATAACATTAAATATTCATAAATTGTTCGATCTTTATATGTATACCCTGACAAAAATAAAATGTAAAACAAGCGTAAAGCGTAGATTGGAGCATCGAAACGTAACGAAAACGTATGGAAGGAGTGATGAAAGTTTAATCGAACTCTTTAAAAAGCATAGATTGGAACATCGGAATGTAAGACGCTTGTATGACGTTTCAAAAAGCTTATTTCTATTTTCGCCAGGGTATATAAAATATGAAGGATTTCTCAAAAGTGAATCCCCAAAATTGAGCTCTAAGATTAAAGTAAATAAAATATGATTCCATAATATTCTTCACCATGCGTTTTAATTTTGTCACATTTCTTTTAACATTAGACTTAAACATGAATGCTCAATTGACGAAGTATCACATTTGTATTTAATGTGACGGTACAATTTATCTACACTTATTCAATGTTAGATTTATGTCTTTCTCCTGAAGATGATTTAAGAATTTTAACATTTATCATTTTTTTTATATATGTATATAATAAATTTATGTGTGTACACACGATTATTCGATGTTGGCTCTTAGCGGCACTTATAATTTCATGATTTAAATAAAATATGTTTTGACAATTCATTTTCGTTTAGTTCTATTAAAAAATTAATTCAAAGACCTGATATTCCTGGAAAAATTATAATTTTTTGAAATATACAAAATATTTCGAATATGTAACGATTATTCTATATGTCCTTTGAATATTCTTGAAATTTTGAAAGATTCAAAATAAGGATATAAATGTTTTTATTAACATATTGAATATTGCTTTTATATTCTGTAAATATTTCAAGACATCGGAATATTTTTGAAATGTTACTTTGGGACTTTATGAACATTTCATGAATATTTAACGTTATTTAAGTCGTATCCGATGATGTCTAATATTTTATTAGCGTAGATAAAATTATTAATTTTTTGTTGTTCATATCATATCATTTTTGTTATTCATGGAAAAAATTGAAGACTAATGAATTATGAAAATTTTGCCGAAGACAATTCTATAGATTGAAATTAATCGCCGATTAACTTAATCTGAATTTGAGATCGAGGGCGTTTTAAATTCTAGACTCATGTTAATTCTTATGCAACGTTGCTTCGTTTTTTAGCCTTAACATTATGAATTCAAAGTATACGTATAAACACGACGAAGGCATATGTCGGTAAAATGTGTGCGTGTATGTGTATGTAGAACGCGCGCTTCGTACGCGCCGATTTTTTTTATGATTGAAAGTGAACGTTTATCAAAAACTCGGCGCGCCTTTCTGGTCATCGTGCGCGTTCAACTTGACAATAATAATCGCGTGCAGTGTTAATTGATTGAGCTTAAACGTCAAGTTACTTCGCTTTACCCTACCCGTAAGAAAATGCACAACTTATCGCTCGACGGATCTATACTTGTTTACATGTAAAATAGTTTTGTAACGGACAACCGTAAGAAAAATAGACGTCTCGAAAGGAGTCGACGGTAAAATTCGTTCCACGATATCGAGCTTTTTATTTTAAGCGACACGATCTTTAAATACAAAATTTTTTTCGTATTACTACCTTTTCTAATATTGCTAAATAAAGATTTTAAAAAGAAAAGAATCTAATTTCATCTTTTTAAAATTCTTATTTAAAAAATTTTTTTTTTTTAAAGAAAAAAAAATACATTTTAATTCATATATAGAACGAATTTTCATAAATCCTTATCGTTTCATCTATTTTACAAAGAAGTGTGTGACATGTACGCAAACTTAAATATAAATCACAACAATTAATAACAAGTGGAATCTTCGATTTGTCGTTTATATTTAAACGTAAAGACGTATGAGGAAAGTAAAATATATTTACTTTAGCAAATATAAACGAGCAATTCGAAGAAAGATAATATTATAATTAATTTTATACATAAGATAAATTTCGTTACAATTTTTATAAGTAATTCTAATCAACTGTTATAATTAATAAAAGCTGCCCAAGCAGAGTAACAGGTCACGATAACGTCAAAAAGAAAAATGAATTGTGACTGATCGAAAAGTTACTTGTAATAATCATTTTGGAATCATTTCAACACCATTTGTGATGTCATAATGATTTTTTTCTGCTTGGGCAAAGACATAAAAAAGTACATAATAATATGAACATGCTCGAATTCTTTTAGAATTCTATTCAAAACCATAACATATGTGAATAAATCGATTGTTCAAAATGTACAAAATACTCGTAAACTTTGTAAAACACATATTTATGAAACGTAGGCAATAAACCTAAACGTAAAATAAAATTTCAAACTCATCAAATAAACGAGCTATTTTTCTAACTACCATCTGAGTTTTCTATGGATCGTTAGGTGATGTTTCATGTTGTTCAACATCTTTTTCCACAGAGCATATTTTATAAATACGATCGTTTCTGCGACATCCAAGTAATTATGCTTTACAGGCAGCTCATTTTAATATTTTATTTATATCGCAGTTTTATTATAGCGCTCACATCTTAATGAATTTTCAGTCTGAAATAGTTTTTTTAGAATGTAATAATTTATAATCGATGGCTGAAGACCAAATAGAGTCGAAACGTTTCGTCCAGATATTAGAACACAATGTTAAAGTTTTAATAAATTGACATCCATTACAAAAATAGAGCTTGTTTATTTGATCTGGGTTCGAAATTTTATTTTGTAAATATGAGCGACGTTCTTATATTATTACTAAACGTAAAAGTCTATTAAACCGATAATTTATGGAAATGTTGCTTACCGCAAATCGTGATAGCTTGCGTACGTAATTGACTCTCGATGTTTTGTAATAGCGTATACGCCTAATTGTAAATTGCGCGTTAACTTTCAAATTGGCTTGGCTAAATTAGCGAGGCACGTCGTCCCGAAAAATTAATTATACATGGACTCAAGCGCGATCGTCATTTTGCTCGGCGCGCTCTGTTCGGCGATTTGGTTTCTATTCATTTTGGTATATGCTCCGTATTCGCAGTGTGCATTTAACATTAAATGCGATTATGACTAATAACATTTAATTAAAAAAATCAAATTTTAAGGGGAGGAAAAGAGGAAGAAGGAACAGAACGAAGGATCGGCGAAAAAAGAACAGAGAAAATGAGAAGAAAACAAAAAGTAGGGAATGAGAGAGGAGAAAAGGGACAGAAAATGGGATGAAAGGAGATGGAAGTGGAAATGAAAACGGAATTTCCAATGCATATAGAGAAAAGAGAGGATTGGAACATTTTATGTAGAGATAAATGAATTAGTTAAGTTTAGAAAAAATTTTTGGATAAGTTTAGATTAAGTTAGTTGTAAGAATGCATATAATTGTATAATCCTAAGAAAAATAATAAACGTATACATATTATTCCAATATTTATAGTCCTAATTTTAACGAAATTTATTATCATGTTATTTATTAAATAAAAAGTTGTTTTTTCTATTAAAAATTAAGTATGTCATCAGAACTTTTAGTTTTTAAAGGAAATTTATTTTTTATGAATATTAAAGATAATAAGGTCTTTGTGATTAAATATTACGGGAAAAAAACTATAAATTCAATCATTAAATTTACTACACAAAAATTTAAGGGGTTATTTGTCAATGAATTTTAAATTATGTTTTAACTATAATTAGAAAAGAGAAAGGAATCATAAGACCATGATATTTTGTGTAATTAAATTGTTAGAATTTAACGCGTTGAATTGTAAGAATAATCGTTAAAATTACTTCGTTATAGCCTACTTAGACATTGTAGAATAATTATTGGTTATTAGTATTTACTATGTTTTTATAGAAGCTGAATTTTGATTTTACATGTAGCAAAGATTTGTACAGGTATATGCTCTTTACGTATGTACATACTTAATATTGAGAAGTATGTTACATATTAATTTTTAAAATTTAGTCTAGCTTGAAAGTCTTAAATGTGGTTTCAAATAATGTAATTGAATGTAAAGTGTGACGTAATGTGTGTATGAATTCAACATATAAAGTTAAGGAAAAGGTTGTAAGCAATTTGCATTACAAGTGTTATGATCATTCTTGAGATTTTATAATCTCATAGTAGATGTTGCGCAATGCTTATTAGCAAAGAAATTATTTTAATAAAGTATTTTTTAAGCCAAAAAAATCAAAAAAATTTTTTTTCTAAATAAAATGTTTATAAAATGTTCATAAAACCAAAAATCAAAAAAATTTTTTTTCTAAATAAAATGTTTATAAAAAGGTTCATAAAACCTTGTTTTGTAGTACTTATTAATGTATAAAAGCTAAGGAGACTCATTATATAACTTGTGATCTTTTATAATTAAGAGCTTTTTATGACATTAGTTGTTACATGCCACGATCTTTCTCCAATCTCACAAACGCATACTTTTTTTTCCTCTTTAGGAAATTGTAAATTACATTCGTTCCATACACTCGATAAACTTCTACTTATAGGGTGATTGGTAAAACTCTACAGTTAATAAACGTGTTCATAAAATTAATATCGTGTTATTGTTTATTTACTGAATTATTTTAAGAGAAAATAATATTCTCCTTTCTCTTCTCTACTCAATTATAAAAATAATTAATATAAAAAAAGGTTTTAGAGGAGAGTGGGGTAAATCGGACCTAGTTGCAGTTTTTGCTCTCTATAAGACACAAATAAAGTCCGATCATAAAACTGAAGGTGTCGTTGGAAAGATAATTTAATTCCCTTCATTTTTGCTTAAGACCATTTTGACGTATCTCTCATCTGTGTTGAACTATAAAGGAAAAACGTTTTTTCCGATCCGATTTGAAACTACTGGTTCCAAATCGGACCACCCCCTGATACAAATCAGACATTCTTATTTTTATGGATTTTTAGATAGAATTTTTAAATGTATTTTTGTTAGAATTGAGTAAAAACAAGTAATTTGACGGTCAAGCATAAAAATTTTATTCAGAAAAGAAATTACTGACAGTTTATATTATTAGAATTGAAATAAAAAGAAACTCAATTAATCTGATGACTCATGATATTTTACTGATTTAATGTTCCTTGGACCAAATCTAGTCGGCTTAATGATTTTCCCTTTTTTATATCGAGAACAGCAAGTTGAAGCACTTGTATGTCTATTTTGTCTGTTTTTCGTTTATAAGTGCGGCCCATTTTTCAATAAAAAGCAAAAAAAGAACAAACATTAATCGTGAAAAGGTTTCCTCCTATGGCATACTCGATATGTAGGTCCAATTTGGACACCCAAAAAAAGGTCCGATTTGGATACGGGTTCTTTTAAACTTTGAAACAAATTTTACAATAAAAAGTGATCACAAAATGCTTGATATTTTTGAATTCTACATTCTTTAATTATCTTAAATCAATTTTCTTTCAAATTTTTAACACCTTTTAAATAATAATTTAAAAGGATTTTCTTTTTTTAAAAAATTTTCGCACGATGATTGAAAATACATATTCGCGTCTATTCAGTGAATGTTATGACAGAGAACTATCAAACTGCTGTCACATGTTCGGTGTCTTATAAGGACATTATAAATGGCACGCAAATCTGCTTAACCGTATTCATTTAAATTAAAAAGGTCCGATTTGGAACACGGTCCGATTTACCCCACTCTCCCCTAATAAAGGTAAACTGTGCTATAAATGCATTTAGTCAATTTTTACTACTAACTAAATACTCAAAGACGTCCCATTGATTCGACGACATTGAAATTATNAATGTTTTACTTTTTATCAGTAGTTTATATAAAAATATTGTTTGGGAAAAAAATAAGTCAATATACATAATACATAAATAGAGGAGAAGAGGGTAATATGACACCCATTTTCATTTTATTGAATAACTTTGTTTATAATTAATATTTTCTATTGAAACTTGAACGATTACATTTCGTCAAAGTGTTGTTTTACAAATTCTAGAGTCAAAGTAATGAAATATTTATTATTTAGGATGTGATTTATAAAAATCTAATGCACTGCATAATCGGTGGAAGAAAAAAAGTAGTTGTAATATGACTATCCATAAAAATAATTTTAAAAAATTACTTTAGTTTAAAAGAAACACAGTACCTTGTTACAATTATATATTTTTAATTTTTCATTGCTTAGAATTTTCCTGATTTAGAATTTTCCTGCGTTCAGAAACTTTAGAAATACCATTGGAAATTCATTAGAAATATCATTTTACCCCTGTTTAACATTAAACAACAAGCATAAAATGTCTAATGTTTCTAAACACCGTTCTCTAGAATGACAATTGATTTATCGAAGAAATATTTCGATATAAAAATTTCGCTTAAAAAACCATATTAACAAAATTTCATGTTATTGTTTTAACTTTGTATAACTCAAAAAGTGTACAGCCGAATAAAATGTTAAATAACAAAAAAAAAACACTCGAGTGTATGTACATTCGTGTGAGAATACATTCAAGTTTAAGAATAATGAGGAAGTATGTGTAATTAAAAGTTAAAAGTGTATCTTGAAAAAGTTTAGAAGTGCTCAAAAGTAAAAATGCCTTATAAAAATTGTCAGTTATTATATATTGGCATATTATCATCACTAAAAAACGGGCTACTAAACGAATAACTCCATAAGCAATTGTTAGTATACGTTACCTAATAACGGAGATAATAAGGGTAGACATATTGTGTCGACAGTAGCCACAATACCCTCTTCTCCTCTATCACTTCAATATCGATTCGATAGCTCATTTCTCACTAGTAATCTCACAGTGAATAAAAAAATGTTTAACATATCCAAAATCTTGAAATTTGTAATAATCTTCCATCACATGATGGAAATTGTCGAATATGATCATTGATACTATCTTAAAGCAATTTGTCTTCTAAATGAAAAGAAAATTTTGTTCTATCCAATGATAATGGAATTGACCTCGCAGTTCGATATCGATTTGATGATTTCGACGTTGAATCAACGTTGATTTCATTATTATTTTTAGCTAGGATGCCAATTATTAAGATATCACAATTTAAAGTAACTTTTGTTTTTCAACATTTGCAGAATAATAGCGACATTTGCGTAATGTGCACTGCAAGGAAAATACTTGATCGGATTCTTCTTATATAATTTTATATACGTTGCAAGTTTGAAAACACTTGCAATTGTTTTGTTTCTCAAAAGTTAAGTAAACAAAATCGTAAATAAGTCTTTGCATGAATTTTAAAAAGCAAAGATAGAGCTTTAAATCTGTGTTTTTTGTCTCAACATTTTGTTCCTAAATTACACAAAATTATATCGAAAATTGGTATTTTTTCAATATTTTTATTTTACTTTGAAACACTATAGCTTCAAAAGCTTCGAAGCATTTTGATTTTGTGTGTGTTCTGATTTTTTAAATGTTTCTTTTATTCCACGCACATAAAATTATAAATAAATTTCTATTCTGAATTATGATAAACTAATAGCGATTTCGGCTGGGGCACACCGATTGCACATTTCAGGTGTAACTTTTGTTTTATACCACTGCGTGAGTATATGTATTACATATATTTGCACCAACTCTACACAAGTAACACACCAGTGCAGACCAGCCGAAATCGCTACAAAGGTTTAAGAGGATCCTAAAATCATCTTGTTTTACCCGATTAAATACAATAACTTTGTAATAATTTTTCGTATGTATTACTTTATAGATTTGAAAATCTTTTTTCAGCGAATTAAAATATACGCATTAATGTATGTCTAAAATGTTAATTTTATGGCAAAAATGAAAAAAATGTTCAATTCAGATTTATTATTTCTTAGACTAATATAACATCTAAGGCTGTCAAGTTATAACAATAGATTTGTTCGCGTTGAAATTCCTAAAAATTTTTGCATTTGAAACTAGATAAATATATATTCGAGCGTAAAAGAGAAACAACGAAGATGATGAGTACGAAAAATGTGAACAACACAAACAGATATTTGCTTAATATGAAAGATTTGCAGTTTGTACTTACGAAATTAGAGTTTCTAGACATGTAGATTACACAAAGAAACAACGTCGAATTCTTAGGATTAAACTTATTACACTTAAGGGGATGCTGAAATCGTGAATTTTATCGACTGAACATCAACAACTTACATATATACGATTTACAATACATCTACATAGTTTATCAGTACGCTATTACATACTATTACATCAATATTGCACGCAATATATAGATTTTTCATAAAACTTTTTCGTATTAAATTATTTTGAAAACATTTTTCAAAATAATCACTTCCCTCGTTTTTAAATAGGGTGTATGATTGGTCTTGGACACTGTATATATAACGTATTCTATTTAGCGAGAAAAAGTTATCAGTTTGCACGTATAGGCAGCATAGTGAGGAGAGCGTGGTGCTCGTATGCGTAAATATACATCACGTTTGGACTTGGACTTAGAAAATTGAGCAAGTGAAATAATTTCTACTTTTTAATATGATATTAAATTGAAATCATATATAATATATTTAAGTTACACATTTTTCTCAAAAATATTCAACCAAACCGTTCAACGGTATTATACTATTCATAAATCAATAGTTGCAACGATATGTTCTGATACAGCTTAAAGTCCCTAGCATTAGCTTTATGAATCTGCACGAGCCTGTACATACATACATATGAGAAGGGGGCTTCCGTTTTGTAAGCGGAGTATGCGCGAAACGGACGAGTTTTCGTCCGACTCGATAACTTTCTCTCGCCGAATAGAGTATATTAATGTATTGATATTTCGTAAATCATACATATGATACGTATAGTAAATCATATGCATGTAAGTCGCTGTTCAGTCGATAAAATTTACAACTGTAACATCCCTTGAAGATTCTTAAATGACGATATTTCGTATTTAATGCTGAATGCACGTGTACGCTCGATCTTTCTTTCGAGCTTTTTCAATAGCCGATTGTCTAATTTTCAAAATGTGCGTAACATCGTGGTCCTCTTTCGAGAGTGCCTTTAAGCGAAGGCGCTAAGGGCAATAGCCCGCATTTGGAATGTTCTTTGAAAAAATTGCATAACCCGTTCGCGTATCTGATTAATTCGTAAAGTAGTAGGACGGATACTTACGATACAAGTAGCGTGGAACAAAGGAATAACAATTTAAGGCTGAGTCATGGCGATAGTTCGGGTCAGCTAAATCCCCAGTGACTCCCTGTCCTAATTAGATTATAGTCTCATTTATAATATTGCAGACAGGGAAAGAAAATTAGTAATCTTATTTAGGAGTGAGTTGCATTAACGATCTGGATTAACTGATCTCAGAGTTAATAATCTGCTGTTCCTTTTTCAATTAGTTATTTATCAAGATGCTTTTAAAATTACATTGTAAAATCTATGCAACGAGATTATTTATGCAAAGGAATGTTTTTGTTTCATAAAATTCTAAATATAAATAGTTTTCGGATACATAGCTATTTCTGCAAACCTTGGAGTTATAATAAGTTGAAGAGATATTCTTTCCCTTGACATTTAATTATCGCAATGAAACATCTGACAACTAATTTTTTTCACAGCAATTTAGAAAAGCCTTCTACGGCAGAAAAATTAACCGCGATCATGTTTAACCGAGACCGATGCAATTGGCACCCCAAGTATCAACGTGCTCGTTACAACGATGTCTCGATGCTGAAATTTGTCCGTCTGGCATTTTCCATTCTATAATCTTCTACTCTGCCTGTGAAGCTCCTTCGGAAATTTCTATCGTGACGAGCGACCCTCGGAGTACGCCTCTCGGTAAGCGATCTGGTCAAGCCAGCTTGGCGTCTTCTGTTCGCTAAGTACTTTGAGTTAGCAAGATGACTTTCACGAGATCTATCGTCATACTCATTCGAGCTCGTTGACCATCTGTTCGCACGTTCGGAGTGTAACCCGTCGTAGGAAGGAAACGAAACGTCATTTCGATACACTCGCGGCGTCTCCTCCGCTCTAGCGGAAGCGTTCGTTGGCTCATGTGGGTGTTTGCTATGCAGAGGATACTGGAGGTCTCTTTCATGCCAATATGAAGGATGCATGACGTGCGGTAACGGATACGCAGTGCTGTCTGGCCGGAATGGACTTCTGGTATAATCGGTCGGAAGGCATGATCTTGCATCTCGTACGGCTAGAGATCGGCTTGGCCGAGCGAGCATCGCCGGATCGTTTGCAAGGGTAGGATCACTCTCTCTGGCACTGCAATCCCTTAAATTTCTCACTGGCACGATATCCTTGCCACCGAAAGGATCGCCAGGAAAGACTTCTTGTATTGGACTGGCGAAAATAAGCGTTCTACAAAGACAATATCGATTTGTTCCACTCGCTCGATTCTATTATATAGTTTGGAGTTAGCAATTGATAGTTTGTAAATTAAAAACGGGACGACAAATGTTATATTCATACCAGTGTTCAGTAAAATTTAATCAATTTATCGATTAATAATTACAACTAAAAATTCAATTCTTGATTATAATAAACAATTAAAATTTTTTAGTTGCTTGAAAAAAATTTTAGACATTAATCAACTAAATTTTTAATTAATATGAAATTAATCAATAAAATAAATTGTATGTAAGTAATTGTAATTAATTCAATTCATTGATTGAAAATAATTAAGTCAAATAATTGCTCATTAAAAAATAAAACGTTAATTATTAGTTGTTAATTTTAGTCACTGATTTATAGCATTGCTTGATAACTAAATGGCATGAACTAATATAATAAATAAAATAATTCAAATAATATTGATTTGAAAATCATTTTTGACAATTTTCGATATGACAGACACATGCTTTAATTTTGGAATTGTTCGTAAAAATTACAAATATAATTTTTGAAATATAATTAAAAATTCATAATTAACGATTGGTTATTTCAATAATTTTAATTCATTTGATAAGTTTAATTTATTTGAATAATTGATTTAATCAATCGTAATTATGCTTATTATTAATTTTTATTTGATTATTTTAATTAATAAATAAATTAAATCGATTAATACCTAACACTGGTTCACACATTACGCGATATTCCTTATTCTCTTATAAGTAGTAATTGCCTTAACTCCAAGTCATAAATGTTAACTCTCAATTTGACGGAAATAAATTAAAAATTATTCTATAAGAAAAGACACGAGCAACATATAATATATAAAGAATTTGAGACTGTTCTATTGTTCTTACACTGAATAGAATTTTGATTTTTAAGATTAGAATAGAAATAATTAAAATAATAAGAAATAGAAATAATGAAAACAAATAAACGAGATTAGGGCTCATATGAATAACAATTCAACTTAAGAAAAACGAGCTTAAGAGCCGTACTGGGTGTTGAGCGCAAAAACAAAACAATCGACAGAAATAAAACAAACGTTTCGACCTTTAATATAGTCTTCTTCAGTGATACAAATCTTAATCAAAAATGAATCTACGGCATCCGCTTACATAGTAGTCAAAAAAGTTACCCGCGGTCACACATAATACGGTAACGCCTTAGTCTAACTGGTCTCAATGGAACGTGCCCGGAGACATCGCTTTCGAAACAAGCATCTGTCCGTTCATACTGTATCATTTGTCTCTGAGCGCTCTAAGATGATACATTCACATTACTGTGTTCTAAGATAGAGTTTTCGTTAACGTTTGTTTTATTTCTGTCGATTGTTTTGTTTTTGCGCTCAACACCCAGCACGGCTCTTAAGCTCGTTTTTCTTAAATTGAATAAGAAATAGTATAAATTTAATTTAAATAGATTTTAGGAAAACTTTTAAGAATTTGGAAATACGTTTTAATTAGGGTGAGATTGTAAGTCTGAATAAGATACAGGAGAGTGTACTGATAAAATAAATTGTCAAATTGAGAGTTGACAATGATTGTGAAATGATTACCAATTAATAACAGTACGGCAACAATATACCGGAGCAATACAGCCATTATGCGATGAGTAAGCAGAAACAAAACACAGCACAATGTTAATTATTAATAAGCAATAAATAATATCAGCAATAATAATTAATAAAGCTTGCTTACAATTATTGCAAATAATATGTGTGTGCTTAGAAAGATTGTCGAGATCATTCAAAATATAATACGACAAAAAAGTTAACAAAGTGATAATGGGACTTACCTAGTGCTTTCTCGTTTTTGATATATATTGACATCATTGATATACATTTTGTCTCTTCCCGACATAAATTCTTCGAAGGACGGCATTCTCCTCCTGGGATTCAATCTTTCCCTCGAGCGTGAGCGTTCGGTCATTTTATCGGTTTGAATATCGCAATCACTTTTCTCGCTTTTGTTGAAGCCATCGGGATACCTAACAGCACGACTAGCATCTTGTTCGGCAAGATTTTGAAATTCGTCTGCGGTTACTAACGTGTATCTGCGCCTGTTCTGCTTTAGAATTGATTTCAAGCAGAAGTATGTCTTCGAATTAGGTAGCTTCCAACAGGCCTCGTTTGATATAGGATTCACCATGATTCTACTATGCTCTGTTTTCGGAATAGCGCCCATATTCCTCGGGGAAACGGTCGTCTCGTCGAGGGAGAGGGAACGATGATGAGTTAAAGAAGGCGGAAGGGAAGTCGGGAATCTCCTCTGGCGTTCGGGGGGATGTGGCCTTTCGTACTGAAGATTTGCCTCTACGTGGACAAAACCAGTTTTACCAGTTCTTGGTAGGTCTTCTTCATTTTCCAGTATGTTCTCCAGACTCCTAACATTACCCTTCGGAAATGTACTTGTCAGTTCTGATTGCGATCTTAAGTTAGGTTCAGAAATGTCGCGTGGAATAGTCCGATGTTCTCTTTTGGATGTCATGTCGGAAACGAAATCCACTGACGAAGTCTGTGAATCTTCATTAGACTTATTCCTAGCGACAGCGCGAGGAAGGACGTCGGTGTTGATCGTTTGCGTACTGGCAGAAATTCTGCCACAACTGCTGCATCTGCTTGGAGATACATCGGCCTGAAGATCGTCCATAGAATGGGGTGCCACATTTATAGGGGGATGCAATCGACCGTCAGCTGTCGTCCGTAGTGTCGCTAACTCACTCTCGAAAGTATCGCTGACATCGGTGTTCGTTGGCAAGCGTTCTTTACTAGTCGCAATCTCAATGTAGCTGCGCTCGTCCATCCTCATCTCGTTATAATCGTTCGTATTCCCGTGACATGGACAAGGGCAATGACATTCGCATGGCATCGGCGGTAGCATTCGCCTTGGATCGTCCACGTTGGGTATCACTACATTGCTCGCGCATCCAGCAGCAGTGTTATTTACAATAGCATTCTGATGATCATACTGTTCGGCACGCTCATAGAGAAGCGCCTCGGAATAGCTGGGCACCATGTCAGTCGCAACGTTCGTCTCTCCTCGGCCTTGCCAAATTTCCTGTCTTTGTTCCAGCCCATCGTTGCGAGGTGTTACTGGTTCCATTAGTAATGCCTCACTGTAACTGGGCGCTAGCATGTAGGAGCCTGGTTGGCTTAATTGGCTTATGGATGCGTGGATAGGTTCGCCAGAAGTTGGTGTATCATAATTTACGCCAAACAGCTTGGTAACCTGACAAAGGACTCTTGTATTTATTTCGCAGATTTTATTATTAAAATAATAATAATTAAAAATATTATTTAAAGATGTTTGGATGTGTCAAGTTAAATACCTCACCCTTGGTGTACACGCATGCACGCATGCACGCACCACACAAGGTGTCCGGTAATGACGGAATCATTTCTCGTGGGCTGATAAAGCAGGTGAAACTGAATAGAAAAGTCCTACATTTTGCAAAATTTTCAATAATTAACGAGGTAATAATTATTGAAAATCGTTGACTTAGTCCAACCCACCGCCAAATCCAAGTTCGGTAGGTTCGCCCGGCGGCCCTGGCTATTACAAGCATCATTGGCCACGAGATGCTCGCACCGCTCGCGGATAGTAAACATCTCTCCCCCCCGCCTCGGCTAGCACCGCCACAAGCACTGGAGCGGTCTTATCTCGCCGCACGCTTGAATTTAGTGGTCGGTCGGACTAACAATAAGTCGAATAATTTTCAATGATTAATACCTTGTTAATTAAAGAAAATTCCAAGGACTCACGAGATTTAACGAATCAATAAGGGCTAGTGAGAGTCGAATGCTGTTGTTGGTACGTTAATAATTTCGTGTTTAATAAACAACTTCCATTAAATACTTCCGAACGTTTCGATTCGAATTTGAGTCATCCTCAGCGATAATTTGCCCAAACTCGGGTCGAAACGTTCGGAAGTATTTAATGGAAGTTGTTTAACGTTAAACACGAAATTATTAACACACCAACAACAGCGTTCGATACTTACTAGCCCTTATTTATTGATTTGTTAAACCTCGTTAATTATTGAAAATTTTGCAAAATGGTAGAAGATTTTTCTGTTTGACCTGTTTTATCAACCTACGAGAGGTGATCTGGTCATTACCGGACACTCTGTGTGTGCGCGTGCGCGTGCGTGTGCGTGTGCGTGCGTGTGTTTGTGTTTGTGTGTGTGTGTGTGTGTCATACAGCACACTAATATTGAATCAATATCTCAACAACATTGAATCGCAAGATTGCGAATGTTGCAGTATCAATGCGAAATATTGTTTCAATATTGATGAGACATTGCAGCAATTTCTAATGTCCCTTGAATCAATGTCTTACAGACATTGCAATGCAATATTGATTCAATATCTATTCAACGTATAAGGAAATTTCTTTGAAATATCCATGTAAATATTATATTACACTACATAATTTCAATAAACAAAACAATATTTTTGTAACATTTTAAGAAACATTTTGTTGTAATGAAAAAAAATTCCTGTCTCAGAGAATTTTTTTCGGAAAGTTCCAAGTGATTACCTATCCAAATCGTAACCGGACCAAATGTTGTTTGACTTCTGCAACTTCTGCGAACTGATCCCTAATGATTTGTGAACACTTTGTGTTAATACATGTAGGGGAAAGGGGGGTAAGATGACGAAGTGGGTAAGATGACGAATTGTTAATTTTTCCAACTTAATAACAAATGACGAACCGGTGCTTAATTTATTAGAGATTTTAGATGATAATAAATAATTTGTGACAGTTTGATTTCAATCTGTCCATAAGAGTAGATAATATAACAAGAAATGTGTTTCGGAAGCCCGTAATTTTTCAGTATTTGTTTATAAGGAATAACATATTTATAACACATATTTTTATTTTCTCTAGAAAATCACAATATTGTATAGTTAAAAACGTATACNAATAACGTATTCATATTCTTTAATTTTCATGTTACAATATTTATATTTGATAAACAAATAAACACGGTGACTGTGGGTAAGATGACGAACGTCGTGTATGAGCAAGGTAATGCATTTGTACATTAGTTTTTTCGGTCTTAACAGTATTCTGACTACATATAACGCAATTTTAATCGTAATATATATCGTAATGTATGTCACAATTTTAATAATTTTATTTTTTCAGATTAGATAAGTATTTTTCGTTCCATGTACGTTTTTCTTTATTTATATTGTAATATCAAAATAGTATAA
>QKQZ01001480.1:0-39731 GCA_003595255.1 Solenopsis fugax | reverse complement strand
AGGGGGGAGGGGAGGAGAGAGAGAGAGAAAGAGAGAGTTCATAATAATATACAATATAAAATGCTTTTATTGTTTCTGTATTATTGTAAAATTAAATTCTTTAATATTAACAATTGCTAGAAAAACTTGTTTCTTCCTTTCTTTTCTAATATTGATTATCATGCTTATAACTTTTACAAAAAATTATTTACCACTCACCAATACAATGCGCAGCAGCGGAGTACGAAAATCTGTAACAAATAAAACGTATTCAAATTAAAACAATGCCAAAAACAATTAATTTTTTAAACAACATTACTGTGCAAATGTAATTTTTTATCTCTCTTCAAGCCTATTGAAAAAATTACATAAGGAAAATAATTTTTAATATAAAATTCCTTGTAAAAAACGTAATAAACATTTACCATTTTGCACAATTTAAATAATCGTAGAAGAAATTTTTATAATATATTTTATATAATATATTTATACATATGTAAAAATATCAATATTAAATATCTTAAAAGTATATATTTATAAGACAAAAATCAAATTTATACATGCATTGTATTTATTTAGAACGTCGAGAATAATATTCTATTGCGGAGATTAATGAGCGATTAATTCTAGTTTGATTTCAGTACAAATAAATAATCAATTTACCTCATGGTTGCTCCGCTATTGGACGACGCCTCTTAAGCCTCCTCTTCCTCTTCCTCCTCCTCCTCTTCCTCTCGAATCTCTGTCTCTCCATTACTTCTCAGAGGCACTCACATAATATTCACTCGCGAGAACACGATTAATTGCGATCGCACGTATACTAATCATCACTGCGATAATAGCGCGGCACACCCGACATTAGACGCACACGACACGCGCGTTGTATTATATCGCGACGAGAAAATGACACCGAAACTGCGTTGTAGAAAGCCACGGTCCACTCTCAGCGTTTGCGACGCGATGTGCATAAATTATTTTAACGGGCGGATCTCAAGCGCGAGCAACGAAATCGAAAAGTACTGCTAATTTCACGTGCCGTCCGCGCGCTTACTCTTTCCTCCTTCTCCCCCCTGATTTCATCTAACCTGTCAATTCCGCCGACATTCTTATGCATTTTTCCGATTTTATGTAGCGAGCGTTACACGCTCGCATTTTAACGATTACTATCAAACCTTGTTGTCGTTCGTTGTACCTCAATGAAACACACAATCATTGTTATAATTTCTATCTAATCATTACTTTCGTTCATACTTTATCTACATACATACATACCTATCCGAATTGTTCGAACCGCGCAATGACCGACATGACGATTAAGGTTAGCTTGGCATCCCCGGTGTTAATTGCCACGCGACACGCGCGATTTATTATACCACGGCGAAGAAATGGCATTGAAATTGTGTTGAACGAAGCCACAGACCGCTTGGCGTACGCGTACTATGTATTAAGTAATGGTCGAATCTCGAATGCGATGAAATCAGAGAGACGCTCTGCAACTTCACGCTTATACGCGCCGCGGTCGCCCGCGCGTTCTTCCCCCTCTCCTCGACCCTTGCCGCGCAAATGTATTATAACCTGCTCCCGGTGACATTCTCACGCATTTTCCGGAGTTTGTTGAGCAAACATTACATACTCGCGTTTCAACGATTACTATCCCGTACGATACGTAAATAAATACGCGAATTAAGATTGTGTATGTATGTGTATGTGGAGTGTATGCGGTATTTGGGAACACGATCGTCACTTCGCCGAGTGCTGACACGATAGAAACTTCTCGAGCAATGTGATCTAATGCGCGCTTTAGTGCATATATCAGAAACGAATACGTATGTATCTTCTCAGTGAAATAATCGTGAAACTACTCACATTCATGCACGAGCTGTCCGAGCTACTCGACGCGTCCGACGCGATGCAACGCTCGGGCGGGCTGACCGTAGTCTGAACTTGGTCGAGCACGCTAACTTCGGAGCGTGGCTTCACAGTTCAATCGTGCGATGTGTCTGTCCGCGCCTCGCTCCGGTCGCAATGGGGCGATCTCGAAGATCGAAGGAAGTAACGCGACGACACACGGCGAATGTCTCGCGTCGCTGTCTAGCCGTCCGACTGTCCTCATCGCTCGACCATCCTCCGAACGACAACAAGGTTATGCCACACGTAAACACAACACCGGCACGTCGCGCGCTGCACAAGACGCTTCGCGCGTCATAATAACAGTCGACTTGTTGCCGCGCGCACCGTAAATAAAACGCTCGCTGAATATTCCGTCCTCTCGCTTTTCGAACATATACATATAATTGTTGACAGACGCATGAGGCACGGCTTGCCGAATCTCGGATCGTTTGATGCGAATGTTACTCCCCGTGCACCGACCGCGGTAATTACGTTCGAGTCAAAGCGCGCGATGCGAGATATGTGCTTTTCCAGTCCGGGAGTTGTTAAAGAAATAATTATCGTACTGTCCGCTGCCATGTGTGTGTATGTGCGTGGGTGGGTGTGTGCAAGTGCGTATCGTCTATCGTTAGGATGATGACAGCGTCTTCAACAACGGGGATCAAGAGGAACAATGTATACGTGAGTGTTTTATGAGATTGATAAAATAGATAGATTATCTAACCTAACTTTTTATCTACTATCCTGGGTATTTCATGTTCGTGCAAGTTTCTCGTAAGTTCGTTGAGTTAAATAAAATTATATACATTTTATTATTTTTTAAAGTTTTAATATTTGTTCTAGAAAGCTGAAAGTATGTTCGTGAATTTTTAAAGATTTTTCTTAACCATTTTAAACAGGTAAAAAGTGAACAGATTCGAGATACTAAGAATGATAGGGATGAGACACTGTTTTGAGTATGATATCGTAAGAGTTAATCATAAACGGTGATTGGATAGTATTCTAATTAAATATATATTCTAATTAAATTACCGTTTGCCGACGCATTTCGACGGAACTGTTTCACGAAAATATAATTGCGGACAAACTGTTTTTTTAGTTAACTTTTCACTGTCTGCAATTCAAATTTCAATAAAGGATAATAGAAATAATAATTTTTATGTGTTTTTGTGTATGCGTTTACTCTGAATTTATTTTTTTAAGATATAGAAAAAAAATAAGACAAGGGAAAAATTTCATTTATGTAATATAAATATTTAAATTAACAGATATATACACTAAGAAAAAAAAGTTGTTGACTGAAATTTTCAACTTAAATTTCTTCAAGTATTTATGTATTTAAATAAATACACATATGCTTAACATATAAATTTTTAAATTAAAGTTCAAGTATTTTTTAATGTATTCTTTCTCTCTCTCTCTCTCGAGTTAAAAAGAAAAAAAAATATATATACCTAAAAAAATTTAATCAAAAAAATAAATGTTTAATTATTACGTTTTCTAAAAAAAATTTTATATTAAAGATTCTTTTCTTTATCAAAAACACGAAACAAAAACGGCTTTTTCTTTATGTAATTTTTTCAATAAGCTTGAAGAAAGATAAAAAATTAAATGTGCATAGTAATATTCTTCAAAAAATTAATTATTTTTGGCATTGTTTTAATTTGAATACATTTTATTTGTTACAGATTTACGTACTCCGCTGCTGCGCATCGTATTGGTGAGTGGTAAATAATTTTTTTGTAAAAGTTATAAGCATGATAAGCAATATTAGAAAAGAAAGGAAGAAACAAGTTTTTCTAGCGATTGTTAATATTAAATAATTTAATTTTACAATAATACAGAAATAATAAAAGCATTTTATATTATTATGAACTCTCTCGCTCTCTCTCTCTCTGCTCGATTTGAATTTATTATTTATTATTATAATCATTAGATCTAAAAAATGAAAGATTCAAGTTAAAAGTAATATTTTGTACAAAGAACCTTTTTATAAACTGTCTCAGAAGTTAAATAGTTACGTATTAATTATATTAAAAAATAATGTTACTAATTATTTCTAATGTATTGTATTAAAAATATTTCTGGCAAACTGATTCGATTGTGAATAATAATCGCTCATACAAAAAATGTCTATTCTCCATTTCTTTTCTTTATTGCGTGATCCTGCACAAATTTTATTAAATTACGACCGATTTATCGAATAGAATGCTTTTTTGCGACGCTACTATATTAGATTAACAGATGGTTAATTGTTTAGTGAAATTATAACTTGTCGCTAAAATATATTAGCACAGTGTTTTCTAAATCGCTAAAAAAATTGTACGTTAAAGCATCTATTAAAATTATGAGATAAAAGTTTTTATTAAATATATACTGTATATTTTTCAAATATTAAAATTGTTCATTAATTAATATTGATATTTTAAAGTAGTCTCCACTGTAAGTAGAAATGAAATATCTCTGCTACTTCGCAAATAATGTAAGATTTACATTATCTTAGAATTTTATTGGTATTTATTTACATTAGCGGACACTGTTCGGATGACTTTAAGCTTGAGATATGTTATATCAACGTTAGAACCTATTTTCCAAATTTCATTAATTTTTATGTGACACCTTGTGTTATATAAAAATAATGAAATTTGGAAAATTGGTTTTAATATTGATATAACATATCTCAAGCTTAAAGTTAGCGGAATTGTGTCTGCTAATGTAAATAAATACCTAAAAATAATTCGTCAATTTCTGTGCACCGTTAATCGTGCTGACTCTAATTTGCTCATCATATTATGTTTATTAAATTTTAACATACTTAAAAGTTAAAAATGTTATCGAATTCAAGAAATTGGTTTAAATTTGATTCTTTAATATTTAGTATGTAGTTTTCTGAGGATTATTTGAAGAAATCTCTTTTCTCTTATCTTTCTTATGAAATAAAAGTTTTGTCGCATTGTCCTTTTGGATAACATTGATTATTCATATATGTGATTCATACATTTATATATTTATTATATATTACTTGCAATAATGATTCTTATAAAACAATATCGATAGTGACGCATGAAAATCATAATTTTTTTTTAACAATAATTATGGGTCAGATCTATATCACTTACTCTCAGCTAAAGAAATAATTTTTTAATCCACAAAGAAAAATACATGCTTAATGTCGAATAAAAACTTTCGAGCACAACGCGCTAAACTTTGAAAAACGAAAATATATGATGTACGCGCGAGAAAGATTGCAAGTTTGTGAGGGCTCGTTAAAAAGAAAAACGAGCAGATATTTTTAAATGAGAAAAATTACGTCTCTATTATACAAAGTTTGGAAAAGTAGTTGATATTTTGTAAAATCAATTATGAACATTCTCATTTCCCAATTGCAAAGAAAAGTTTTCTATTAAATTAATTGCTACAAATTTAGATACTTACGTTACTAAATATCAAATTTTTACGATATCTCAATAAATCAAGCACTTTTATACGTGATGTTACGAAAAATCACGCAAACAGTGCACCAAATAAAAAAAAAAGTTGGATACCGCGTCGATTTAATACGAATTAACGCTTCTGTGATCCACGTTTCGTTTTTTTTATACGGATCGTTGAACTATTTTAATAGCCTTTTTCTCACTGCCATTGTGGAATTACGTTGTGTTGTCATTCGATCGCATTTCGTTTTCCCGTTTGGAAGTCATACGTGATATTTTAGTCGATCAAGACGCTCGTTCTGGGAAGGAGATGTAACGAATCACGTTGAGCGAGAAAGAATAAGAATGCTTTCCTCGATTCGCGACGAAGCGCGACGAGGAGGCGAAAGAAGAAATTGTACTTGCATGAATGGAACATGGCTTTTTGATCCTATCATTCCTCTCACCCCTCTGTCTGACGTGAGCCAAAATTACGTCTACCATCGGTCTCGTTTCACTCCTCTTCCCTGTTGAGTTTACAATGCCCCGTTTCCAAATTCGAGACACGCTCACTCTAATTCAACGACGATAAGTCGTCGTGCACAATCATGTTCGTTCAACCATCGATGCATCGACGAGATTTACGTTGGATGACAACGAAGAGACTTGGATTGGATTAGATGTGCTGATTAGATAGGGATAGAACAAGGTGATGGTGCAACTCTGGATAAGAAAGACGAGGGTGGGAAGGTAAGAGCTATACGGCATAAACGCTCTCTGAACATGTCAACGCCCTTATGAGCGAACTGCACTAATTTTGCAGGATTTGCCCCTCATCGGAAATTTCGCTTCCGCGATCTAACCGCAGAATAGCTTTACATGTCTTATCTTTCGATTCCAGACACGTTTTCTAATCTGATAGCGGTAATTCGGCGAGTCACCGACGAACACACATTCACTGTACAAGAATAAGTATACAGTAGAAACTGGGAACAAAACCAAATACAAATGCAAATTCAATTCTATTTCATACTGCTTCCAAATATTACCAAATCGACTGAATAAAATTGAATAACGCATGTTTTTTATAAAGCATTTTATATTTTTCTTTTCTCTTTAATTTTATAAACTTTTTTTTTATATAAAATCAAATTTAATCTAAAGTCAAATTTTTTTAGGTAAAAATTTAACTATGCAATCTTCTATTTTTTAATATGTAACTTAAAATTGGAGATATTCGACCGTTAATGTAATATATACAAATTGAAATGAGAACGCCTTGTACGGTCAAGCTGGATCTTAGTGCTTTTTTATAAATTTTACTTGTGTGATTTTTATATACCTTTTTTCAAATTCAACCGACTACGCGCCGAATTAATTTTCCGGTCATAACGCAACTATAAGTTAAACATGAACAGGTAATATCACATTTATTAAATTAGAAATAATTTAATAATTATCGATGCTAACTTGCATCTTGATGTTAGACCCCTTATCCCCCTGAAAAAACTGTAAAGAATTTATTGCGAAAAAGAGCAAGTTAGCATCGATAATTATTAAATTATTTCTAATTTAATAAATGTGATATTACCTGTTCATGTTTAACTTATAGCTGCGTTATGACCGGAAAATTAATTCGGCGCGTAGTCGGTTGAATTTGAAAAAAGGTATATAAAAATCACACAAGTAAAATTTATAAAAAAGCACTAAGATCCAGCTTGACCGTACAAGGCGTTCTCATTTCAATTTGTATATGTAACTTAAAATATTTTATCATAAAGCAAAAAATAATAAAGGTAAATAATGAAGATATATTTTATATTACATACAAAGAACATGGAAAATATCTTTTTTAAGATATCTTATATACGGTCTACAGTATAATTAAAGCATCACCTATTCTGCAGCCCAAAAATAGGCAAATTTTAAAAAAGTGACTTTTCAAAAATGTAACTTCTTCAAAAGTAATTGTAATAAAAATTTTCAAAAAGCCCTTGAAGTCTACTTTTTACATCAGTGCTTTAGAAAACGACTTACTGATTATTTACGAAACTATATGGATGTAAATGTAGACGTCAAATATCAAAACTTTTACAAAGTTTGTGATGTTCCATGACGTGAATTAGAAATTGCACTCAAAGTCGTAACATTATTTATAATACAAATTTATTTGGATAATATAGATTGACTGAAATATCTTATATAAATGTATATGTATGTGTATGAAATGTATATAATGAAATATTATCTTTAATTAAAATTAGAGACAAATTTTGATATACGTAATATTGTAGAAATACGAGACTTCTAGCAGACTTTTTGAATAAAATGACAATCTATTACTTAAATAAAAGAAATACTAAAAGAAATAATTCTCTGTGCATAGAATAGCCCGTCTGTCACGAATAAATTTTAAAATTTGCCTCGCCAGAGAACTTCGACGTACATAACCGTGGAAGTTTCGAGCCTGTGCTGCGCTTTTTTCCTTCCCGAGTTTAACTCATCGCCAACTATTTTCAGACAGCTCGCTCGCACTCTCCGCATGTATTCGCCCCGATCGAAATCGATTTTCGAAATCGAAGCGTCAAAGGTTTCCTCTCGGAACTCGGTTTGGTGAAAAAGAGAACAGTAGCGCTTGAAAAATTGTAAGTTGGAAAAGTTACAAAGGTGAAAGCATTGCGAGCGAACTACTTAGAAATAATGGCCGGGGAATTTTCTAAGAGTATCTGAACATAGAATTGAACATTTACTGTACCTTGAAACAAAGACATCTTAAAATATATTTGCCGCAAATAAAATAATCGATCAGATTAAAAAGAAAAAAAATATTGCAAATTGCAACTTATACTAACATTGTTTCAAATCTTTTTAATTTATTATGTAATTTTTAACAAATATCTCTCATAGAGTTGTATTATGAAAGAATCATAATAATAAAATCATTGTTTATAATTCTATCATAATAGAATTGTTTGTGAGAGTAGATATTTTAGAGTACATAATAAATAATTATTTATTTACTGTACATATTATATGAAAGTATTTGTATTATAAAAAATGATTATTCAATATACAATATGTACCTTGAAATAAAAGCTTTTTAGATTATACATAACACAAATAAAATAATTAATCAGTAATGAAAATATTGCGATGTATGACTCAATATTCTAAGAATTTTGTATTATGCAATCTATATTGCAGAGTATTTCTATTGTAATACAGATTACAATACATGAAGCATTTTATAATTTAATGACAAAATAAAAAAAACAATTACCATATGCATCGCGAATTGGCATTCGGCAAAAGATTGCTTATTTAAAAGCATATACACGGAAAGAACAATTTTGCTGCAATACAGATCTGAAAATAATTATGTTGAATCATTAAATAATTTATATTGGGTGTTTAAGCTGATTACTAGAATGTCAAAATTTTTTGCAACAGTATCATCGTGCTTGAACGTCTTACATAATTATTTTGATAGTCCAACATAAAATTATTTTCTGATCTGTATCTAGCTAAATTTTTAGATACTACAATAAAATTGTTCTTCCCATGTAGGATATGATATCGCTACATTATTTTCGCTGAAAGAATCTGCTTGTTCCTGGATGCGAACAGTGAAACTTTTTACAGTCTCTGACTATCTCGCAGAATTTACAAATTATGCACGACCTATCCATTCCATCTTTTTCTTCGTCGACTGGCAATGTCATCCTTCGCGAATGCGCTTGAAAAATTTTTGGATTATACCGTGAGTCTATATTAACCTTCTTTGTCCGTGCGTCCTCGCGAGGAGACGTCGCGATTCCCCGATCGAATAGCATGCATCGCGAATATCAAAATGCACCCACGAATCGTATGACAAATTCATGCGCGGTCGAATCACATCGAGCAATTTAAGTCGTTTCATCAATTTTTCGAAATGCTGTTTCGAAACATCCATCATCAATCCTCTTCTTTTTCTCTTTCTCCGCTCCGATTCCAATATGAATCACTCGTAAAACAAGTAGTTTTCAAAGAAAGTAATGATTAATCATCTGATTATATCCATAATCGTATTTTTTAGCGGCTTGCTAATTACTTACCGCATCCATACTTCAGCAGCCATTAGGGAACTTGGATGTTCGAAACTTCGCGAAGTTTCCAGGCCAATCTTCTGATGTTACTTGTAGTATAATTGTTATCCACAGGCTAAACTTGCTCTTCATTACTTAATGTTACTTGGCATATTGTGTGAAAAATTACGTAATTACAGATAATATAATTCTTAAATCTATAAATTCTCTTTTAAGTTTGCAGCTGTTATTTTCTTACTTATATATAAAAATTTATATACTTATTTATTATATTCTTTACTGAATTATAATATTAATTTCGCAGAATATGCATTCCTAAAAACCTTGATCTTATTCTGTAAAAATAAAATTGAATAGTTGTCAATAATAATAAGAGAGATTATTGGTAGAAGCGGATCTTGCACTTTTGTGTAAATTTTTAAAATTTCCAGCTCACGTGAACTACGTATTGCATTTTTATCGGTTTTGAAACACAATCTTTAATCAAAGCTGGAAATTTAATATCACAAATTAAATTGACGAGCAATTCAATAATATTGATATCCCCGAGCATCTTAGAAAACTGTAATGAATTTATTGCGATAAATAATATTTCATCCAGATTTAAACCTAGATCTCCCTACTCCCTGAATTCTGTGCAGGCTTACCAATTTGACTACCGAGGCACGTGGTGATATTTATCGCAATAAGCAATATATATTACCGGAATGTCTTTTTTCAAGCGATGTATTATTATAAACAATAATAAGATTAAGATCGATGAAAATGTCAAACATAAAGAAAGTACCAAGATCCGCTAACCGATAATGGCTCTCTTCTTTGTATTTGAGTAATTACCATTATGCACAAATTATTCAACAACTATTGTTCAATTTTATACAGAAATAAATGTTAAAAATAATGTATATTTTTTACAAAGTTAATTTTTTCTTTCGGTAAATAATTAAAGTAATTATTTGAATCCTCGAATACACAATTAATTGTTTATTTTAAATAGAAAACCATTGGAAATAATTACAATCATAATTACAAGTAACTACTGTACGTCATACTTAGATTTCAGCAACTGATAAATTGTGTATAAAAAACTGAACGCTCACATTTCTCCTTTGATTTTTGGAAATCGTTTCTCCAGACAAATTGGATGTCATTCGGAATAATTCAGTCATTATGATCTTTGACTTTTAGTCTTCATGCGTTGTCGCGGAACAATTCCAGATCTCCATTGCCCAATATTATGCCATATTCCGAAAAAGAGAAAAGAAAATGGACGAGATCTCGCAGTTCGCTATACGCACGCTATGTTTCATCGCGGACCCTGTTCTCTTTCATAGCGGTGACGCAATATGATGTACGAGCGTTTCATGCTCGCCAGGGAAAAGAATACAGAGTGATCGATGGTATAATTAATTCAGCTGCGACGGAATCGCACGATGTACGATCGATCGACAGGTATCGATTGAAAGTTGACAAATCTCTTTCGCGACGTCGGAGTGTTAAGTATTAGCATCAATCGTTATCTGACCGGATGACTATACTTTCAAACCGATTACAAACCGCAATTGAGCAACAACGATAAAATTTTATAATGTAGCATTAATGATATTTTTTGTACAAAATTAACTTATTCGACGGAAACATTCACATATACAGGCTAATGAGAGTCAAGGCGCGGTTATAGATACGCAACTACTAGTTAAAAAAATATTTTTCTTTATTAAGTATATTAATCCATCGTCGTATGTATCGACTCTCTTTAGAGAAAGAATTTATCAAAATTAAATATTCAATTAAAAATTAGTAATATTTTTATATAATTATAGTAGATTATGTTTTCATCTTCTGTTTATTACAGAATTGAAATATTGAATGCTATTTCAGACTTGGCAACCGATAGTGACTTTAAGTTGTGAGGCTGAGGTACATTTAATGGAATTCTTATTAACTTTCTTGCTGAGGATGACTCCAAAGAGAATCGAATCGTACGACGATAGATTAATACAGTTAAATGTTTTTTAACTAGTAATTGTGCATTTATAACTGCGTCTTGGCTCTCATTAGCCTTTACATGAATATTTTCGTTAAATTTCGATAATCCATTTTAAAATTAACTTATTCAACAGATAGAATATTTAATAGAATTACATAGAAATGCATCATGCATGTGTAAACTTCACTGTACATAACTAATCATATAAATATGAATATTACTATGAATTAAATGTTAACAATTTATTACTAATATACATTCATTAAATAAATAAAAGAATTATATAACGGATATATAAAGTTGTTACATTAAGATAAAGAGCTCTAAATATTTCTGAAATATGGAGATGTTCTTAAAATTTTGAATAAATATAATTGTTATTTAATTTGATCAAGATAAGAGTAATGCAATTATTAATTGTGCCATCGTAAAGCAAATTTTATTTGACTGTAACATTATTTTTTTGTTTCTCATTAAATACATGTAAAAAATTAAGGAATTGTCTGTTAAATGAATAAAATATCTACCTTATATGGCATAGATATGAAGAGTATTTCTGCTCTTAATCAAGTTTCGAAGTTTTGTGGGGATTTCCGACAGACACCTTTCATGCAGATGTTACTGTATTAATAAAGCCATCAACTGTCGCACTTGCATTCTGTCGACCAAGACACTTTCGTTGCTCGTCCGCAATGCAATGAGCTCTCTAACAAGGTACAGAGATATGTGCGTGTACCGAGAGATATAATAGTGAAAATTATGCGAAAATGTAGTATTAAAATGTATGAGATAGCTAATTGGCAATTTCCCTTTTTTTTTAAGAATAATATATATTCTACTGTCATAACATCAAATTACATAAAGATTAATTTTATTAATGATATAAAAAACTGGCGCAATAAGAGTGTCCCTCCTTTATTTTTTATTTATTGCTTTTTTTATTTTATCACGCGCAAGAAACAGGTAACAAAAATGAACTATTATTTAAAATTGGATGAGTTGGAGAAATCCCTTTTCTTCGAAGAAAATCATGATGACGTTTATCGTGAATAAGAAATCATTGAAATGTCATTTCACCTCATTGAAACCTTATCTTGTTTGCTGGATAAATGTGCATATGCATTACAACATACCGTAGTACATATCACATACATTTATCGCAAATAAAAATCTTCCAAATGCAAATTTGATGAAACTGCTTAATTTTTGTTTAAGTTTTCTGTTTAAGTGTTAAACTTTTTTTCTGTATTAAATAATCTTTGTATCTAAACTTTTCATTAAATTTTCATTAAATCTTCACCGCTTCGATAAAGTGTCCAGTACGTCCACTATGACGTAAAATCATGGAGGATTATTTTATAATTAAAGCGTCTAATGAGAGCTGACGATCTATGTTAATAATTAATTTTTCTCGAGAATTTAATATTTCGCGGAAATTCAATTATACGCTCAGAATGCGATTTCTAACATAATATGTAATTAGCGGTTTATTTTTCCACGAAAATTCCGCTTTTCCTGAGCGTGAATAAAGGTGGAACAACGATCGACGTATAGAATAATGGTGGGAATTCGATCTTAAATACTTCGATTAGAAGTTTCCTGCTAGAGTGTCGATTTTATAGATGCCTTACGGACGTAAATCCTTCTACGACCAGGACATATCGATCGGTACTTTATCTCGTACGGAAACGACTTCAAATCACAGCGCGAAAGATTGCGAGACTCGCTCGTGATTTCGTTTCGTTTTCACATAAAGTTTTCACACCCTCGTTGAAGCTGATTCTCCGATTTGACGTTAACGTTGCTCGTATGGTTCCCACGTTTTAACAATGCGTGTTAAAATAGACACGTTATTTTACATCCTGGCTATCACCGTATGACTTCGATCAAGATTTGTATATAAAATAAGAACCAAATCCATAAAATAACGGAAAACCAACTACTTTTTTTACGAATAACATGTTATTGTTTAATTCAAATTAAATTCGCGAAGATAAATATTTAAACGAGATTTATGCAGAAGACAATTTTTTTAAAGACACGTTAAACTTGATAAAATTGTGAAAATTATTGAAGTTATATAAAGAACATAAATATTATAAAAAAATTTTTTTTTAATATTAACTTCATTACAAAAATATTTTACCTGACTAATAATAGACGATTACGTGGTTTAGGATTTTTTATATGTGATAGTATGAAGATAATCGAATTTTTGTAAAATAATAATTTGCAGAGTTAACCATTATATATTTTTTGAAAAAATATGAATATACAATCACTACTCATTATTCGTGAATAGAATTGTGTGTTGCTTGCTTTACTTTGTTTTATCGCAATATTTTCATTAAAAGAGATTATGAGGTAATTATTTTTGAGTAACTGTAATAATTTCAAAATTAAGTTGTTAACAGTAATAAAGTAAATTGTTAATCTCTAGAAAGAATATCAAAAAGTAAATTTTATTTGAATTGCATATTATAAACTTGTAAATTATTATTAGCTTTAAAAAAGATATTATGTTTTAAATTTTCAAGAAATAAAGAATTACAGTGGCAAAAGTAAGGATCTCTTAAGTTTTTCCTTTTGGTGGAATCGATTTTACAACCGTTTAAAAAAGTTGCAGGTTCTTGTGGGTCTAAGAGTGCGCGGTAAACGTTAAAATGAGGACCATGAGTGACCCAATATATGGGTAGAGAGGTCTGCTTTTATTTCACTCTTACGCGACCGCCATAAATCTGCTACTCTTGTCCATGAGGGGTGAAGGGTCGAAAGAATGAGAAAGAGACAGAGAGAATGAGCAACGGGAAAGAAGGGGTAACTCAACGGGAGCAGAATTGCGGAATAATACAGCGGAGATGTGGGCGACGTGGTGCATCGAACGCGCCAGATTTAATTTCGGCTTTTTTTATATTCGATGTGACGCATCCGGAATTCAAATGAACTCGATATAATGCCGTTACGCAATCCTGCAGCCCGCAACCGTTGCGCTTTATTTTTCGTATGAAATGCGGTCGGGATTCTTTTGCATTCGACTGCCGTTCGCGTTCTGCTATTGCCGCGCCCTTTCTTGCGCTGGGTTATAGCACTTTACTTACGTTTTGATTTTTTGAATGCATAATTTTTTTTATTTCTACTATAAAATTGATACACTCCCAATGATAGACTTGGTGTCGTTCATATGTAACAGAAATAAGTCTCCCTTTTCTCAAATTGAGTTTTGTAGAAAAAAAATAATATTAGAATTAATGATAAAATTTGATTCTTTTTTCAATTTATTTAGCAAATTTTATTTTAATAGAATTTTAACAAAAAGAAAAAGTAATTAATTAAAAGATTAATTGTAAAGTTGAATTTAAAAAATCGAAGCTAAAATCGAAAAAAACTGCAAAAAAATTGATCGAAAGTCGAGAAACTTTATATTGAATTCGAGATTCAAGATTTTAATATGTGAGTTGTTACTATATCGCGATGCACAGTGAATAAAACACGCGATTTACAAGCGTATAAAATGCTTGGGTATATTTTGCATATGTAATTAAATCCGAATCAATAATGCGCGATTACCATAAACGAGCGGCTCGCGACCAAAGTCACATTTTCAATCTGCTGTAAACATCTGTATACAGAATAATCCGGAATTGCCACCCCACTTTATCTGTAAATGATTTGAATTTCCACAAATAATTTGCAAGCAATTTTTACCTCTTTTTAAATAGAAATTTTAATGCTTATATTATCTCGTCATAATCTTTACTATTAAAAAATAAGCTTCTTAAAATTTGTTGTTGAAAGATAAAATATGCTATGTAAAATAAATCGCTTAATGTTTGTTCATAATTTTATCGTAAAATGCAAAAATGTAAAACTGGTTCTACAAAACATCAAAAATATGAAAAAAAACTCAAATATAAATATGCAATCATAATAAGCAATCCTGTAAAAAAGTTTTGATATTTTAGCAATTAATTTAAACGTTCTACAAATTATTTTAAATAAAATATAAAATTATCTAAGAAAATTATTTTCAAATTTGTATTCAGCTAAATTTTTAGATATTTTAGCAAAAGCGTTCTTGTATATAAATTTTTTTTCGTTACAAATGAAAGTTTAACTACAAATAATATAGTAATAGTATAAACATACGTAATATGACAAAAATGAAAGTATATTGAACACAAGATAACTGGCTTTAGTAGTAATTAGCTAGAGAAACGGCAAATCAGTTTTGGTCACATAAATATAAATGTCAAATAGCGAGTTACATAGCAAATAATAGTACGATTTTTTATGATAAATTATAGATTAAAGTCAATATAATTTAATTTATAAGAATTGCTTAGATTATGTATATATAAGCAAAACAAATAATTACTCGTCTAGCGTTAGTTTTTTCTTTCTTTCGTTTAAGGTTTGCTCGTACTTTACTTAAAAATCCCTGCAAATAAAATGCAGGATGACGAAAATTTTTATTAAGCCCAATTAGCAAATGAAGTCTTGAAGGACAATGGAAACATGTTTTATCTCTTTGCAGACATGGACAGTCCAGATTGAAAATCCATGTTATCTTATGGCTATTAATAAAAGGGAACTCATCGATAGATAGAAAAGCAGGTGAAATAAATGTTTTTTGAAAACATTATGACACCTTGTACTCCCCAAAATATAAGGCGGTGTTGGCTTTTATGGTTGCATCAAGCTGATCGATGTAACCATAAAATGAAAATTTTTATTTTGGACGGTGATGATTCCATACAGAATTTATCAATAAGTAATCGTGAGATTGCATCAAAACTTGCATCATGGGTGAAAGTATTCTAACAATTAAATTCTAAAACTTACTAATCTGACATCTGAATATTATAATCAAAATCACCACTCATAGATACTTCTATATAAATCGAGAGTGAAGTAAAGTCACTCTTTTCCATCGCTCTTTCATTTCAATTGTGACCCATGCGTATTCTTACTGGAACTTTGATTTTTTCTAAAAGTTCTTAAAATTTTTATGCTTTTCTTTGCGTCACGAATGGTACTCAATATTGAAAACCACTGGATGATGACCTTCTTAAACTTTGACCCATTGCTGAGCTACGAATGATTGTCCTAGATTAATACTAGATCTTATTCGTTAAGTAGTAAGTCACATTATTTCACGATAATTTTCTTCTTTTCTTTATTTCTTTCTTCTGAACCTCAGAATTGTTCTTTATCTCTATTTGTTAATAATTTGTTAACATGTTTTTCTTATTTAATGGCATTCAACTCGCAAATACACTGACACATTCGGTGAATTCGATATCTCTTTTCAATACGTAGTTTTGTTAATTCAGCAAGTCTCACTTTTAACTTGCAAGTTTACTAATAAATTTAGCGGGCTTACTTTTTTTCCTCTCAAATAAATCCTTACCCTTTTCTGTATTTTATAATATCTAAAAATTTTAAATGAACTGTAATTCCTTCTCTTCTCTCTGTTCCGCTTGTACACTCAACACACACACACATAAATTTTTTTCACATATCAATATTGTAAGAAAGGTGAGTAAGATTTGTATTTAGTTGTAGATTAAAGTTATTTCACATAGAAAAATCTTGCTCTATGATTCTTGAACTATTGTAACACCAGTAGTTTAAATACTCTCATATACACATTTATAAGTTATCTAAATTTTAATTTCATACAACTTCAGCAAATTTATATTGCGATTCTATATAGGATTTAATTTGTATAATATTTTTAGTCTTCTTCTTTTATTATTAATTTTTATTAATAATAATAAACTCTTAATGTTAAGTAACAGTATCTTTTCTTAACTTTATTACTATAAGAACCTCCCTCTCAAACCTCCCCATTCAAGATCGTACAAAGTTTAGTCCTAGGTTAAAAGGATTAAGATCCTTCACGTAAAAATAGGATCGATAATCGTGTTGCTCAGAAGGTATCATAGCGACCTTTCAGGACATTGACCCGTATCCAAGTTTAAAAAACGTATTCGATTCGCAGCACGCTCCTCGGTACGTTTACCCACGAGAGCACAGTATCTGTGAAAAATGTCCTTTCTCTCTACTTATTCTTTTTCTTTTCCTGAATAATAATACAGAAATTGTGAGAAAAGTAACAATAGTTCGATCCTAGGAAAATCAAGATTCAATTATCAATAATGCAAAAAATTAATAGGTCAATAAAGATTTTATTAAAATATAAATTATTTGGATTCTAAAACATTCGGAATAAGTATGGCATCTCTTTTGAATATAATTGCGTTGCAAATAAAAAGATACATGAAAAAATCAATGAAATATTAAATATTTAATCTAAATATATTCAGTATAATGATTAACGTGAAAATCACCTTATTAGTTTTGATTACTCTGTTATGAGACACAATATTTTTAATGTGCACAATTACAAGTTTTTTCTAATTGTATTCGCGAATTAAATGCTTTAGCCTTTAATGCCAACAAATTCTAAATAATTAAAAAAATTTATTTGACACAATCGAATCATTATATTATTATTTATACATTAATCTTATCGACTGAATTATAGTTACCAATTTTATTGCAAATTTCATAATATTTGTTGGTATATTCGCAGAAATATTTTATTTATTGTAATAGTTAAAATTTTTTAAATTCTTTTGATAATAATTGATAGAAACATTTATATACATTATTATTTTTATGCATAACCATTTTGCTTTTATTATTATATGTATAAATATTTATATAGTGCGAAAAGTATTAGAAAAATGAAGATTGATGGCAAAGCATGCTCAAAGAACTAAATATCTTTGTTCAATGAGATGTTGCAGAAAAGATGAGGATTTAATATCATATTATTGTAACATCGCCGTCCTTTAAGGTGCTTTGTATCTTGATCGAAAGTTTAATATTTGAATTTAAAAGCCGTTTTACTTTCATTATACACGGCTTGCAAATAGCTATGCCACTCCGCTAAGCATAAACTCCAACGAAACTCTGAAGAAACTAGCATTTGCCGGCACGAGAGAGAAATCTCTTTGCGCAATTTACGATGGCTTACTAAATATTTTACGGACCAACATTTGTCTGCCGATCGTGTGTCTGGTGACCCCGTATTTGCGTATTTCGAAGTTTCAAACAAAAAGTTCAACAATGCCGCACTGCACTGCTCAAATACACTTTTTCTTCAACTACATTCATCTAACATGAGAATTCATTATAGAAATTTATTTGAAGTAAAATTTATCTGTGCATTCTTTTGCATTTGATTAAGTAAAAAGCTTACTAGCTCATGAATCGTATGTGAAGCGTTTACAACTGCTCAAGCTCAAAACTGAAATCGGAATCCTTTATTTAACGCTATTTAAGTTATCTTGCTATTTAATAATATTTTGTGTTTTATTATTATCATCAAGTTACAGATTTACTGAAATTTTAGGAAATGAAGAATGCGAGATTTCAAAATATAAATATAAAAGTTGTCTGCTCGTAAATAATAAAAAATATTTGATTTGTGATAATTACGATATTTGAGAGAGTTTCGATTTTAGTCATACATTTTTATGGAACGAGTGCCATCGTGACGTTAGCAATTAGAAAAGCGAGACAATTGCGGCAGCCGTGCGTCAAAGCGACGGCGACGCTGGGCGTATCTGCATTCTTCTGCGTTTAATTAATCGACAAGTATTTAACCAGTGAATATTTATCATCTCTCATCCTCTTCCGTCAACGGTTTGCATTGTTCTCCAATGCACTCTATGTCATCGTACGATGTGCTTTCGTGCGTAATCCACTGCCGGCTGTATTAAGCATCGTCCTTAAACGGACGGATTTTATGTGTGTACTTTACGAAAATGGGGTATGTTACATCAAAAGGATATTTTACATAGAATAATTTATAGAGAATAGAGCGAAAGGAATACACGTTTTATGAAATTCTTTTATTAGCATTCATAAAACACTTAACTCGCACCCCAATGTAATTTCTTATTTATGTTAAGTTTTTATTTATGTATCTAAATGTTGTAATAATGTTCAAAAAATGTTTTTAATACAATAGTTTAAATAGATAAAGAAAGGAATAAATGCCTTTGTCGTGAGTAAAAAATAATTTTATTTCAACAATTTTAATTGATGAATCATTAGTAATAATATTGCGATAAATGACAAAATTAATTTAGCAACAATAGATCATAAATATAATAATTAGAATTTTACATGTACAATAATAAATAAGACTAGAGTTTTATATTATATAAAAATGTATTATACATATAAATTACAGTTTTATATAAATTTAGTAAAATAATGACACAGAATATTTTTTATAGAATCTAAACAATACTCATTATTTTACTCGCTTGCTTTTGTTCTTTAGAGAGCCTCAAAAAATTAGTAACAAAATATATTACTACTAAATAAAATATTTTACAAAATTACTAAAGCAACAATTAAATATTATTTTTAATAATAATCGCGTACATCTATTTTATTATTCTTACATAATTTTTACTTTACATTTTACTTTAACATTTTTCTTAATTACTTTATAAAATCCAACAGAAAAATACGAATAATTTTTCTAGTTTTACAAGTTGATGCAGAAATACGAATAAAATTCCAAAACAACTTCGTCGATTACAATGTCGAAAAACGCGTGAATATAAAAGCACTCGAGGAAAAAAAAGGTTAAATGTACGTACTTACTCCAGTTACGCTATGGTGAAATATGCATCCTCTTCAAAAACCGGCGTGCATTTACGTAATCGTAGATATTTCATGCATACGTTCTTTCGAACGTATTGAATTTTGCGCAGAATTTCATACTGCGGTGCATCTAAATTCTGTCTCACATACACATCAATCCCGAAAGAAGTAACAATAGCGAACTTCCTAACACAAAAAGTAATTTCTTTCTCAACGAAATTATTTATCTTATTCGATATAATCATTTCTATATTTTCAGAAATTCTATATTAAATATAAAACATAAAGCTTTTTTGTTTTAATTTATAATTTATAATGCAAGATATAATTTGGACAATTTTTATGAAAAAATAATTAAATATTTTTATGTCAAAATAATAAAAATTAGCTTTTAGGACTTGTTTGAAAAAAGAAAGAATTATATTGCTATAAGATAGTAATTAAGACAATACAAACTTCGATTAAGCATAATAAAGCAATTATTGGATTTTCCATTTAATTAATTTTAATATCTCATGAAACGTTTGACACTGGGATAGAGGATTTCTTAAGTGCGCAGATGCTTGTGCTTCCAAACTGTTTATTTAATAACTCACAATTGCTTTACATATACAGCTTTGAAGTGAGCGCACCCTATTTGGGTGCAATTAATTCTCGACTCATAATTTACAGCAGTGATGTAAGTGCGAGGGGATCTTATCATATTAATCAAGTCTTAACCATTATCGAAGTATGGCTTTATATATAAACAGCTATACAACTTATGGCTAGTTAATATCATTTCTTTACACGACTAGTTCGAGCAACATACCAAGTCTGTATCGCTTCATTCATATTTAATACCACATTATTTAAATGCCCAGACGCGATTAAAAACAAACATTGGTCACAATTTGTTTTTATCATGCACAATATTTCATACGTCTGGTAATATTCCTGGTTCAATGTATACATAAAAGTTAAATATAATATAATTTGCAATTACGATACATATATTGATATAATTAATAATTTCTCTTTAGTTCTAACACAAATAGTTGTATATAATAACAGTTTGATCAATAACAAGTGATAAACTATTATTTACATAAATAACGGAATAATAATATTTAAAATACTACTTCTTATTATTTAGTTTCAAAAAGTACAACAAACACTTCCGCTTTTTACTCCAAATTTAAGTAATAATTTTTTTAAACTTTAATCGATACAATTTTATAGAACACGCAATATTTTTTTACATTTCAAAAATAATTTAATAAGTAAAAGAAGGAAATATTTATATGGATAAGTAATATTTTTTACATAAATAAAAAATTTTTAAATATAAAGATGATGTAGAAACAATATTGTAATATATTACAATATTGTTTCTACATCATCTTTATATTTTTAAAATTTCCATTTATGTAAAAAGATAATAACTCTTAAGTGTATACCCTGCGATCTGTTGATATTTAACATTATTTCCATACTGGAAAATTAAAATAAATCACTATTTTGAAATGTGATTCACCAATTATGTTTACGTTATATTACAACAAATATATGTTATATACAAATTAGAAACCAATTCTAAAGCATTTATCAGAATGACGTGTTGTATAAACGCGAAGACATCATAGACAACAAGAACGAATTTCGACTTGACGATGAATCCTTATTGCGACTCTGTTTTAATTCTGTTGTAAAGTGTTCTGTTTTCGATACGTAAATGATCTCCATTATTACATGGAACATTCTATGAAGATCGCAAGTTTCGGCTGTAATACTCTCATTGATACGCCCGATACATTTATTTGCAATAGCAGCCTCATATGATGCTTGTGTTGTATTATACATATGTACGAAAACATGGCCGACGTTGATTTTTGCACCAACATAATTAAAGAATTTTAGTGCCGTCATGCGACAAATGAGATCAGACTGAATAGAAATGCATTTTGCAAATTCATTCGCATCTGGTCTACCAAAGTCGACATTTGTATTACGAGAACGTATTAAAAACCTATTATTAGATATGAAGAATAATCTGTCCAAATAAGTAATAGAATTTTAATAACAAAAAGTTATAATTTGATTCTTTTTAGTATTAGTATTGATGATTGATTATGAGAATTAGAGTATCAAAGATATTTTAATGAGAACAGTAATGTAATTGAACGAGGACATGATATTAATAGTTAATTTAATAATAAAATTCGATTTCTCATTTAACTTTAATGTTAATTAACTTAGTAACTTTAACAATCCTAGTTTAACGTTTTACTTATATTCTTAATAAAATACTTAATACATCTTTTAAGATTTATTAATTATAAAATTTATATCTAATATTATAACAAACTGTCTTGCAAAATTTTATTTGTTTCAATTTTCTTTTATTCTTTTATAAAGTTGGAAGCTATGTTTTTTCTCGTGCTACACATTTTTCATTCTTGTAGCATTTTACACGTTTCTGATAAATGTGATACGTTTCAATTCACTCTTCAATTTAGCGCTTTCGAACCTGCGCTGACGAAAACTTGATTCCACAACTAAAATTTACCTCACGAGAGGTATTCGAGAAATGCGATTGGCGCAGGTCGAGTTACGAAGCCACGAAAAGAATGTGCAATTGCAGTTGGTCAAAAAGTGACCCGAATCGGCCAGTCCAATGCATTGGCGCAAGCTTGACGATCGTCGCTCGGCCCGCGCCGTCCAAACTTCGTCAGCCGGTCGAATTTTTTTATACGCTACAGAAGTAGAGCATGCGAGATAAAAACCAGGCATGTAGTCACCGGAACTGCAGGATTTATCACGAACGCGACTGCGCGCACAGTCTGCTCTCGAGAGCTGTGCAAACTCAGAATTTTTCGCGATTGAGCTGTCTGCATAGCTTTGAAAGTTTTCTACAGCAATTTTTGTAAAAGTCTTTCATGCTGTCCGCCATTTTTTCTTCTTTTTCTTTATAATAACTTCTGCGAATTGAAGAACTGACATATATTTATGTCGAAACCGACAGCTGCCATTTCCAGATAGAGCAAAATAGAATAGTTTTTATCACCTCTAAATATTGTGCGGTACGAAATGTAGTATATCGCAATATCCGAAAATACGAAGTTTAACTTAAATAAATATTTTCCATACCTTCAATATGTAATGTGAAATATATATTTTAGAGATAATATAACTTCTATAATCTGTCATTGATAATTATTAGATTAATTAATTATTCAATCAGCTTCCAACTACACATCAAAAGATAAATTAATTTTCATAATCACTCGTAAATAATTGACAACTTAGAATAAAATTACGTCAGTTGTATCATTAAAATTTAATCGAATTTAATGATTATTAATATCAAGATAATTGGAATCATAAATCTGAAATCTTGACGTAATTTCATCAATAGTTGTTGCATACTTCACATGTGATCATTTCAAATTTCGAAATATACTTATAAAATAATATTGTTTAAACTTCGTATGTGTGTGTTAGTTCGATGAACTTTTTTCATTACAATTTGTACAGAAAAATGAACAGACAGGGAAGATAAAAGAGGAAAAAAAAGAGATCGGCGATTGATCACGAAATTCGTTTTACTGTAAACCGACGAACTGCGAAATAGCTCAAATTTCCTTGATTCAAATTGGCTCACAGGTCTTTTTTTCTCTCTTAATCATTTTTCTTTCATCTTTGGAGTTCTGTGTTAAGCGGATATTGCAGTATGATGTGTGATCGATTTAAGTACAAAGCAAACTCATCGTCCTGATACGTAAATGTAAATAAAATCTCTTAGTTTGAAACTTTTTCAATTAAAGCATTCCTTACTGATAACAGGAATATTTAATCTGACTTTCCGATGAGAAATAACTTGTAAAGTTTTCATAAGTTTTAAATTAAGTATTTGTTTTTTTATAAATAGTTCAAATAATACGATGTGTCTAAAATACATTTGAAATTTAATTTTAAATTGTTATCATATTTGTTGCATTAAAAATTGTAATATTTTGAAACATTATAATGCAACGTCTTTCACTTAATTTAATGGGACATTTTGTTCTTATTATCCACTATAAATACTTTAATTTTCTGAAGGTAATCTTCTTTGAGCGTCGTTCTTACCCGATAACACGACTGAATTTCTTTTCATGAGAAGTTGAATATTTATCAGTCAATTAATTTTAATTAATATCCCACGAAATGGTAACAACAAGAATTAAGAATTTTTATATATTTTTCATCTATCGTAAAATGTGTAAAACTTTTCGGAAGTATTTGCATACTGTAACTATAAATATCTTTTTTAATATATTAAGACTTTCTAAATAATCTTTTCGACTTTTGATCTTCATCTGTAGCATAAACGTTGCATACGTGTACTTTATCTGTAGCATAGACGTCACGTCGCATATGCATGTATGTGAAATTTATTTTATACGTATTATACAAACAGCTGCCATACGACAGCGTTAGACACGATTGGTACGTTCGGCTAACATCATGGCAGTGTGTGAAACGATGGTTGATAAGGATGATATAGGGCTCAAAGCGTTACCAGTGATAAGAGAGGATCGGCTGCGACTCGAATCAGGATTTCTCGTCACGAAACGATTAATCCTTACAACGATGCTCTATAAAGTAATCCTATCGAGTAATTAGATCTTAGGAAATCTGACAAGATCGGCGTTATATCCAACTAACCGGCTTGCCTACGATTAATAAAGTTATTTACATGGTATTATACCCGTTTAAGCGTTATTGAGTCAAAATATAAGTTGTATAAAATACAAAAATTTTATAATATAATATTATTCGATAAAACAAAACATTATACTTCCAATATTGGTTTATCATATAAAAAAAATAAGTATTATAAATAAATATTAATATTAAACGCAGAGCTTTATAGGTCAAAGTTAGAGCTTGGTGTTAATATTTATTATGTGATTTTATATACATTTTCAAGTTTACGAAACTGCGCGTCGAATAACTTTTTGGTCTTAAAACACAATTTTAAGTTGAACGAGAAATAGTAATATCACGATAT
The DNA here is from genome assembly GCA_003595255.1 of Solenopsis fugax. Classification (NCBI taxonomy): domain Eukaryota; kingdom Metazoa; phylum Arthropoda; class Insecta; order Hymenoptera; family Formicidae; genus Solenopsis; species Solenopsis fugax. The sequence continues at coordinate 14,648 of QKQZ01001480.1, read as the reverse complement.
TAAATTGAAAATTAATTTAATAATAACTAATGCTAACAAACATCTACATGTGAGAACATTTTTTTCCCTTAAAAAACTGTAAATAATTTGTTGCAAAAAATAAGACAGCCAGGGATCGAACCTAGGACCTCCCGACTTCCCGGGACGGATGTCTGTGTTTTAAGACCAAAAAGTTATTAGGCGCGCAGTTTTGTGAAATTGGAAAATCACACAAGAAATGTTAGCACCAAGATCTAGTTTTGACCTATAAGGCTTTTTGTTCAATATGTGTGTTTTCATGTATAGGTTTATGTTCTCTATTTAATATGAAAAAAAATAATAATAAATAAATATTATTTTCAAAGAATTAAATAAAAATAAAGTGTGTACTTATTTTCGACATTTTTATTATAAACCTTTTAAATATTTCATATGTTTTAAAATATTAAAAAACATAATAATTTTATAACATTTTGTATAAAAAAGAATTGTAATTATTCAAACTACCCGTTTTATTTATTGATAAATAAATTTCAAAGTAATATTATATAACTTTTGTAAATATAACACGAACAATTTTCATCAAGAATTTACATTTTAGTTTCAAATTTACAAATTTATGACCAATCATTTCAATATTTTCAGCCTTATTTTTCGCATTTCGAATAAATTGTGTTTCAAAAATTTCGATTCCGGTCAAGTTTTATTTATTTTTAATAAAACTTAATATTTAATTACGGGATTTTAACTATTATTGAATTTATGATACGAGACGAGGTTATACGAGATTTCTGTCGAGATACGATATTATCTAGTGGCAGTAGTAAGGTCGACAGAATTTCTCTCCACATGATATCAGAATTGATGAAAATTTATATCTGAAACGTCGTTATAATTCAATATTTATTTTCGGTAGGCAAGTCTAATTAATCTATTAGACTCTGAGATTAATGGACGAGGAGAAGTACCGATCGTGCCTATAATAACTTGCGATACAGCTGTATTGAGAATCTCCGTTCCTTGGCATGTTGCTCGTAACCTTGCCTCACATATCAGAAAAGATTTACGAATTGCTCACGATGGCTATACTTTCGCCACTTCGCAAATCTTCGATCGATCTTGTTAGTGTCCGTCCACCGTCCTCAGCAAAATATTTAATAAGATAACAAGAAGGAACGCCATATTTACATATAAAAATATATCTTATCGTGATTGATCGATGAATCTATGTATAATATACATGTATGATACGAATATAAGTAAAACGTCTCTTAACATACGCCGCAATTTGATACGTTTCCACACATCACAATTTTCTTGGTAATCCGATGTAATTACGGTAAGCATTGTATGTAATACCACAGAAGTGGAATGGTCCAATCTGGAAAACGTCCAATATTATTCGCTCCTTGATTTTGCTACAAACTTCTAAATTACAGTCTTTTTGTTAGACCATCACGTTATTATCATCATTATCTTGAAAGCAAACTGTAAGTAATCGATTGATTTTCTATACAATATAAAATTACAGAAAACATTTTACAGAAAAAAAATTTTTAATATCATTTCTAATTTCTATAATAATTACAACATGACGTGTAAAAATATGAAACCTTAAACAATCAAAATAACCAGTTTGGTTTACGTAATTTCTGTTGATAAAAAGATTACAATACTAAAGTTTTGTAATCTTCTTAAGGATTAATTAATTAAAGAAATTAATTAGTTAAATTAATTTCTACTGACTTTATTAAGGATCTAAGAACTTAAAATCATTTCACTCTATTTAAATTACGATTTCGATAACAATTTTCAAAAATGATTATTACAGATTAATTTGAATCGCTTGGCATTATTGCTACATAAAATAAATCGATTATTTACTTATATCTGCGTCATCTTTGAACACGCGCTGTCATTCTTATTAAACGAAACGCGCTTTATGGAGAAGAATGGGTTCTGAATGCAATTAAATATTCCGCGAAAATACAAGAGGCTACATGCTAGTCTGTTTGTGCGGAAAATTGCATGACTTTCCGTTAACTAGGTCGAGCGTTCGGTTGCTCTTAGCAAACAAGCAGCGAATCCTTGTTGGCACTTACGTCAATACGTACCGCGAATATTGGATAGTCTGCTTTGAATAGTAGAGAAATACGCCATTGCCGTAAGGTAACTAACAGGAAGAAAAGAAAAGAGGACTTTCCCAGTACTTCCTCGACAAGAAGAAGCATCTTTCTCGGCTATGTCCAAATTGGACCCATCCTCTTCCATATTCCGTACATGGTGTCCTGAACGCGTTGCATGCGAAAGTACTTTTCTTTTCAGAATAGTGCAAGTACGAATATGTACTTGTTACGCGCGATATATGCACGTTTGCACAAGACTAGCAAAATATTTGTTTCTCTGTTTATGTCTTATTTTTCCATGAAGAAGTTTTTTGCACCAATTATTACAATTTAATAATTAAAAGTTTCAAAATAGAAACTTTAGATTATGAATTCAATTGCTAAAAAATGAATGCAAAAAGGAACTTGATACATTTATTAAATCAATTTCTTATTTGAGAAAGTCGATTTGCACATGTCATATGCAGAAACCATGGAATGGCAGAAACTGTGTTTGCATATTTATTAATTCATTACAAATGTCATTCGATAACAGCGCTTTTTAAATTTAACATATTATGAGTTTGGTTCCACTAACAAAAGCTAATTATGGTTCATAGTAAAACGGGCATCATCGTCACGTATAATTGTCGAACTAATAAACGTGACTATTGTTCGGTTATAGTATAGCGTACAATTATGTATATAATAAGCGCTATAAAGTTTAATTGTTAATACATTAAAAATACAATTAGTTTGTTTTTTCGAACAGATTAATAAATTTATCTAATATCTCAATTCTAAATCAAATACGTTAAAATTACAAAGCAGCATCTTAACACTTTTAATCGGTCAAATGATTTATCTCTTTTCTCACAACTTTTATAAGTTTCCCATAGTATTATATTGATTGTAGGGATTGAATCTCATATATTATATACCTTCAGGACACCCTGTACAATTGTATCAGTCCAAACATCTCTTCGGGGTCGTTCTTCGGATTCCGTCTATTACCTGGAAATTATAACAAGGTTGTTCTACTAAGTTTATTCGGTCATGCAGACTGTTCGTTAGTTTCGCTTGCGTTTCTTCACATCTAACTCTTTCGGCTCCTGTTTCATGCTCTTTCGCTTCATTCTGGCGCGAGGTGGTGTGGCGAATTGCGCACAAATAATTCACGATAGTATTTTGAGTATAAAAGCACTTCTGAGCGGGAGTTTGGCAAAATGAAATTGCAGGATGGAGTAACAGTAAGAGTGGGAGGGGGGAAGAGAAAAGAGAAAAAAGACAAAAAAGAATGGGACAGAGATATATCTTTTCGTTACTTCGCATCCTCGGACGCAGTGCATCCTCAATTATTGATTGACGTATGATAACTAAAATCTGCATAAATCGATAATCGTGTCTCTATCTACTTCCGATATTTGAATCGCAAATTCTTTATTTCTTTATATCTTTATTTTTCAAGAAGCAATCACGCGAGTATATTGGTAAAAGAATCAAAAGAACATTAGTTAATTAGATAATTAATCCTTTGTAATTTTTTTAGAGAAAGAATATTTCATCTTAGAATTTAAAGATTACAAAAAGAAAAGCTAGAGATACTGATATAATAAAATAAATATATCAATATGGAAAATTTATCATCAATAATAAAAGCATACATTTTTTCTGTTTTTTTAAATTTTTACATTCTTTTAAAACGAATACAAATTTTTAATTCCTTGGAAAAATATGATAAAATAAAATATTTCGATTAAATTTATTTAATTCAGCTTTAAAATAATTCTTTTGAAGTTTATATATTTTAAAGCATTTTATTGCACGTTATAATTTATAAAAATATGAATTTATAAAAATAATATGAGTTAAAACAATAATTAGAGAAATATATTCCAATTTTTGTACAAAATTTTATAAACGCGTGATGTGTAATAGATTTAACCCTTCGCAGACTCTCCTAGGTCATACTAATCCAAATGATTTTTCGATTTTCAATTATTCAATAAACGGTAAACAGAAGGGATCAGATTCTCTCCCTTAAAAAAGTTATTAATAATAAGAATTTATCGATTGTATTTCGTATAGCAACAGATGAAAATCGAGTGTGGGTCACCAGTTATCCAAGTAGTCTGGAAAAGTTTTTTTTTTTTTTTTCAAAGTATGCGGATTACATTTTTCGTTATTTTTAGTCTTTATTCTAATACGCAATATGAGCAAAAAATTATTTTTATGATAATGGATATAGAAATTCAGAATAGACCTATATTCAAGGTGAAAGAACGCTCTATAAATAGGAAATTGTGCGTTCTTTACGTGAGCGATCGCATTTTACGACGAGCTTTCTGACAACGAAACTAATGATGAGAAGATCGAAAATGACGAGGCGAGATGACGAGGAAGATGTTGACGAAGGTTTAACTTATATGCAAACTCGCTTGTACATGAACAATTTGCCTGAAACACTGAAATCAACTATGTATGAAATCTTACAACTTGATGAGAACATATCCACGCGTTGTGATAAGTCAGAAGAAGAATACTGTTGCGATTGTAAAAGTGATAAAAAACTTTTCATTGCTATACTTCATATCTAAAACCAATTTGCAAAGAGCATCGCAATCACTTTCATCGCAAATGTAATAACGCATTATAAATATATTTCTACAAAATACTTTTACTTGATTCTAAAATAAAATATTGTTTTTTTTGCAAAGTTTTTCTATTTTCTATAAATCAAAATTACTGATTTTCAGTTGTCAAATAATTATACATTTTTGAAGCAGATACAATTACACTATTTTTTCTTGTAAGTGTTAACCTTAGACTATTTGAATCTAAAAGATTTTTCAAGAACTTTTTATTGCAACAATGCATTTTACCGATTTTGCCTCAAATTCGAACATGTACAAAAAAGTAAAAAATGTTTCGGATCATGTAATTGTATATCGTATTCCTAATGTTGAAAGAGTACACCAAAATTTTTTCAGATTTTTTAGAGCCTTGAAACTCTTTGAAAAACATATGGTGCCTACAATAATTCCTTTAGTTTGAATAAGTAGTGAAAAACAGAATAGTCTGCGTAGAGTTAATATAAAAATTTCAGTATATTTACTGGTTTATAATTATAATAATTTTGATCGTTAGAACATGTTTGAATTTCCTTGTTTTATTCTCAAAAATTACAGAACAAACAATGCATGTGTAATGATCATTTAAAACAAATTGGATGATTTAATGAGTGGAAATGGTAGTGTGTTGTTTGCTGTTAATTATTTTCGATACATCATATTTTATTGCGTGAAGCTTCTTTTTCTATAAAATCTCTCTCTCTGCATTGGCAAAACGTGCCGAGCTCCCAGTCGCGATATTTGCTGATACTCAGAACTGTCCTACTTGCCGAGCCTTTTCTTTTAAAATAACGCTTACAGTAAAACCTAGCATGATGTATATAGTAAAAACCTTTGGTGAATATTTTCTCGAAAGAAGAAAGTATTTTACAAACTTAGATTAAATATAAAGTACTTTAAATTAATTTTCGCAAATTATATTATTGCAAATTTTACAAATTAAAAAACATAATAAATTTTGTTATATTAAACATGTAACATACATATGTTAAATAGTAAAAATATTTAAAAAATTCACATACTTAACCCTCCATTGCTCTCGTTCGACAAACGAACGTTAGTGCTCTCGTATAAACGTCGCGCCATATCTGTATGTGTGTCATTGTATTAGTGCGACGTTGTTGCAAAGTTTTCTCAGATCACATGGAGATGATCGTTGAAAGAAAAAAGGAAAGTAATAAAAGAAATAAAAATAGTAAATACAGTCTGTGTCGCGTCAACTTAGTCTTGTAAAACCAAAAAGAATAATAAATCGACCATATTTACTCTCGTCATGAACGCCACGTTCAGATATATCACACGTTAACACTTTCAAAGTCTTTGAAAAAATAGCACTAAAAAGAAAACAAAATTGAGAAAGCAACCATACAAGTATATATAATTTAGAAGGTTGTGTAATGAAAAATCAGAAAGTTTTAGAGCCAACTTTTATACCACATTTATGTAATTAAAAATATAAAATGTGAAGTGAGCGTTTGTCTCCTACGACACCAATGGAAGGTTAAATAACATAGTTACGTAACACGTACTACACATAATTTGTTAAAGATATTTTAATAAATTACATTTTGTAATAATCAAACTTACAATAAAAGACGTGAATTATTATATTTTTAATAGTCGTAGCTGTACCTACTTTTCGTTCAGAATCATAAAGAAATCATCTCACCGGTATGACGTCACAGAATAAAAATTTGCTTCGAAAGAAAAGCATCTTCTCCTGTAGATAAAGTTCTGGAGGAGTGTATATTGCGCAACCTGCCATTGGTTTCACCATCACAGCACCCGTCTTGTCTTATCGACACGCGGATATTCCTCACTATCAGACGGCGATGAGCAAAGGACGTTGAAGTCTTCGCGAAGAGTTTTTCTCGACTTTATCTCAACGAAAGTAAAATAATAAACTGTACACTAGTGGCCCACTTTAGTAAATTTTTGTCTCGATAAAGAATCTTCTATCCGCTATCTTCTCGAGATCCTTGAGAGTGCCTGTCTTACTTTTCCTCCATTGTTTCAACTCACGTCGAAATCGTCACTACGAGTTTTTAATTTTCAAGCTCCTCGAAATTACGTATGCGCACAAAAACATGAGTCTTGCATCACTAATATTGCAACGCGAAAAATTGTACGATTACTGTTCGATATTATTGAAAAAAGTTCGAATCATGCGATGCGTTTTTACGTGCACTGGCTTGCCACCGATCGAAGTGATGATGCGTAAACCCGATGAAGAATATACAATCATTGCACCGAGCTGCATAGTTGCGCACCTGGCCTGTCCACGTCCACGCCCGTGCCGACCTCTCATGCCTTGCGAATGCATCCGGATTGAGAATCCAGAAGTTATTGGAATAATCTGTAACGAAAGCATAGATTTGTGCGTTTTTTATCATTAATTGAAATACTCTAGGTATAGCCAGAATTAAACAAGTCAACAAGTAATAATATAGTTTATATTGTTTAGTCAATTAAAGGACTGTATTCCTGTAAATACCTCTCAATGATAGGTATCTTGGAATATACTACCATCTAATCTATCTTTCGTGTTTTTAGAGTTCATGATCTGCGTTTTTACAAAATGTGGATTTACTGTTGCAACAAGCCTTTCAATTGATTACCGTTCAATTAATTCGACAAAATTTGACCTATTTTCTACAACACGAATATGAATAGTCATTTCTGACGTATTTTTACCTGCTAAACATGAATCCATTATCAAAATTTAACTATTACATCACAATTTTATTGAAAATATCTGTTCACACATTTTTATTTGCTTAAATAAATGAAAATATATTTTAAAACTTAAGTTGATATTTTCGCGTAGTATTAATAAAATTTAGAAAAAAATTGGGACTTTTTGTACAATATATTGAATACCTTCAGAATCGTCATTTTGGCTTCTACAGCATTTTTCTTAAAATTGTAATCGCCAAATTTTGATAACGGATTCATATTCAGTAGGCAAAAGTCGAAAATGATTACTCATTCGTGTTGCAAAATGATTTTGAACAGTTAGTATTTTATTATTGTAATTTAATAATTACATATTTAACAAATATATGTTATGTATATTTTTTAGCTAAATCAAGCAAATCAAAATAATTTTGACAATAAAATTTAATTATATTACTCATGAATAAACAATATAATTGTTACATTATTTAATATATTTACAATATAGCACCTGCATTTTCTTTTATGAGTAGATTCTTTGACTAGTAAAGCTAACATTTCTCGAGTAAAAGGATAACATAAGTCAAAAGAACTCCCGGAATATTCTAAGCATATAATCCTAGGCTTTACTTTCATTTGTAAATTACACTAAAAAAAAATTACAAAGGGATTGTCAGAGTTCACCTGAGCATCATAATTTGCTTGCAACAGTTTCGTAAGAATTACCCAAATGTGTGTGTGTTGTGTTACAATGTTATTAAATATCCAAAAGTACACCATCTTCATCGTAACAAATTCTTTAATAAAGCAATCCATTTTATCTTAATAATATTTAACGCTTCTCATTGTTAGCTTCCTTAATTTTTTATCTATTTTAAACTATCTTCAAACTATCTTAATAAACAAGGTTTAAACTAAAATTTCGATAAATTTACAGCATAATAAAATTTTCTATAATCCGATAACTCTTTGCCCGATATTTCTTTTAATTTTTTATTATCCATTTTTTATTATTTTGATTTAATTTTTATAAAGTTAATTACGATACAATAATTACGATACAAGAACAGTTAACACTGTGACGTTTTCATTTACGAAAAATATTAAATTCGAGATTCGATAGAGAATCTATGCACAGAAAACAGACATGGTAATATTTAAATGAGTTGCATGCTTTAGCTTTTAAAAGAAACACCGTGTATCTTACACAGTGTATCGCTAACTCCATCTTCGCCTATCTTGCGGTGCAATCATTTGCTTTCGCCGGGTAAAAATCGTGTACTTCGAGCGAACGCTCTTTTTGAAAAAAAAAGTTCATATTACCATAGTCTGGCTCAGTGCATTTGACTCACAGAAAAGGTTATTTCCCTTATCCTTTCTCTTTGCTGGAGATTCGGTCGCGAAAACCGCTGTTTACACGATCGATAGTAATGTGGGTGCGGGGATGTACCTATATTCGCTCACATGGTAGATGCGAATTACGTATTAGGACGGTGAGAGGGTGGTGGCGGATGAGTGGCGCTGTATAGTTTAAGTACGTTTCATTTGAATATATTAATTATTCATTTTACATGCCGCGCGAAAGCCGCGTATCGCGTTAATCCTCGCGCGATTACCGAGTATGTCGAGCACGATTTTGCGCCGATCACGATTCATCGCTTGCATTTATGCGTGATGAAATAATTTGCACAGCGTCGATGGTAAATCGGTATTCCAATTAATGACTTCGATTAAGCCTTATATTCACGATCATTTCCTTTTGTAGAAAAGCTTTATGAAATTCTGATGATTGCATTCATTTCGAAAACGATCGAAACGATTAGCAAGATTAGTTTGAAATGTATTAGGCAAATACAAAATGGTGAGAGAGTGCATATTTTAATAAAATTTCTGTAGTTCTTATTTTAAAAATTATTGTTGAAAACAAATCATTTTTGTCATGTGCTTTTTAATTAATTTTGCAAATGAGTTGAAAACTATGTGAAGATCATCTTTTGATCATTTTTTCAATTTCCAACACGCGATACATAATTCTTATATCTAATGTAATGTCGAAGTTTTATAATAATATCTAATTATTATACATATATAAAATTTTACTTTTACTACGAAGATACGTTATAATGTAATTTGTAATTACATATGTATATTGTTTAACACGTTTCATACCGCGTGAATCTCTGGGGATCCACACTGAACTTTCCAGTTAAGCCATTTGATATTTTGACTATGAAAAAGATACAAGTATTAAATAATTTCTCTGATATCATGCGTGAATACATAACTATGATGTATGATGTAATATTAATACCTTAAACTTCCTTTTTTATAATCTAATGTAATAATTTTTATAAATTTTAATCATTATGAAATCCTTTTTATTTTACACCAAACAAACAAAATACAGTAATAAATAAAAATACCGTGGTTTCCCGTGGATCAATGTAGCGCGGCATATTGAACAAATCATCTAAAATTGGCGCGACACGAAATATGTTAATATTTCAAAAAATTTATCCTTTTAATGAAGCACATCTCAAATAAATTTAAAAACATTATTTCTCATAAATTATGTTATATCTTAATCTTAACTAAAAGTAATGTAAAACATACCTTGATCATTTTATAATCATTTTAAATAATTTTCTTCCGTTTTTCCGTTAATCAGAGAAAATGATGCTTTATTATTAGGATAAGTGGGCTTTATAGTTTAAATAGTTATTTTAAAAATATTTTATAAACTTTTTCCTGCGAAATAAAAACACAAGTAATTGATGCTTTGCGTGCTTATGCATCTTTTATCTTGAAAAAATTTAACTTATTTTGTTTTATGCATATAACAGAAAAAAAATACTATTTATTGAATACGAGGACTCGAAATGATTCTGCTTGCAGTGCAAATTTGTACCTGTTCTATTCTGATTTGAAACAAGCAATACAAAGCTTATTTTAATGTTTATGAATATCTTCTATTTCAGTAAACAATTTAACTTAATTGTTAACAAAATGGCAATCAGTAAGAAAAAACATACAAAATTTGGCTGAATTTTATTAAATTTGCAAGGTGTAAAAAAACACATTCGAAGGAATTGATATAAATCTGGTAAAGGACATACACTGAAAAAAAAGACTGGTTATAACTACCAAATGTATAGTGAAATAGTGAATCAATTAAATATTTGGTCAACGTAACAAAAAATAATTTTACTTTTCTAAATATTTAGTAACTTATACCAGATTTGACAATTATACTTATTAAACATTTAGTAAAATAAAATTATTTTTGGTTATATTGATAAAATATTTAATTGATACTATTTTACTATACATTTGGTAGTTATAACCAGACTTTTTTCAGTGTAGCGACAAATATGAACATATATTTTAAAGCAGAAATCAATTGGTTCAGTAGTTTCTAAGAGAAACTTAAAATAAAGTTGAGAAACTTAAAATAAAGTTGAGAAACATTTGAGAAAAACGCGTTTAAAGCTTCGCTATTTTATCATAAATAGAAAAGTAATTTATTATGTTAATTTATCTTATTGTCAGTCTATTATACCATATTCACATATCTTTTAAATTAAAGAATATAGTATGAATTTTATTCGAGAAAAATTTGAAAGAAATGGATCAGAAAGAAAAATTTTATTATAAAAGTAAAATATACATAAATAATTTGTTAATATTAGACATTGTACTAAATATTATACCAAATATTATTGATAACATATCTTCCGTGTCATCGGAATAAGTTACAAGATTTGAAGAGATGGATGTGACATAGCTTTCAAACAGAATTATACTGACACTATTAATACTTTACAATATGTATATATACATAATATCAATCAACATTATTAACATTTGTGATTTATGGCATAATAATCTATCATGGTCATTGTATATTAATTTCAATTGATAGTCAATAAATGCACATCGAGAGATACATGCAGAGACACAGCCTCGACTATTCCATACTGTAATTATCCGATGATTATGTCAGCAGTATACCGCTGTAGTAAACAAGTAGGTCATCAATATCAGTATGTCATCGCAAGCTAGTTATGGATCACTTTAAGGTGATGCATGATAATAGTAACAAATTTGTCGAGAAATTTATATTTATGTATATAATTGTATTTATATAATATTTCTTTAGTCCGTTAATAATTTATCCATACATCTATTTCACGCAAGCTTTTTTTATAATATAGGATATAATATGCTCGTAATGTTTAATATATAAATTATGCAAATTTCAATATGGAAATATGATAGATCCATGTAATTAATTGAATTTTTGAATTGAATTATTAAATCTGTAAGAAATATACAATATAATTTTATTTCATTCTTTTATTATTACAATTTTCCGATTCGATGCAAATGCCAAATAATTTTAAATACTTATCAAAATGAAGGGAAGTACCGATTATAATTTTATTTTTTAATTTGAATTTCACGATTTAAATTTCAGTTAATATTTATTTTCATTTAAATATCGTTAAATACGATATTATCATATTATGGTAAAGAGTGAAAAATTTATTTTTTTCATACGGAAGGTAATTCGAGATTGAATAGGTTAATAAGCTTCACAAGCAATTTCAATGTCCCATCCTTCGCGGTTCATCGATGCGTCACTCCCGTTATTCCACATCGCTGAAGATCGCTCGCAAAATAAGTTGCTCATATATTCACAATATCCGCGTGGGCAGAAACCATTTTTTCACACGCCATCGCATCGCGCTGGTGAAAATAATAATATTTCCGTGAACAAACACACACATCACTTTTCCGTGTCGGAAGAAAATAATACTGATGGGACAAAAATAAATTTCGATTAGCTGTGTTGCTGGAACGGGAGGGAAAAAAGGTAGCGGTTCCACGCGGAAATGCCGATCGCTACGACAGATAGGGCGAACAGCTCGCGGCTCGCAGTGTATAATAGATATTTAAATCCTGCGGCTCACGAAAGCCGATGCGTTGTGGTTCGCAGTGATGTTGAATATCGATATTATTTCGTTTTGCGACAGCGTGAGCGTGAGCGGAAATAGGAATGAGATTATTGGTGACAATATTACAGAGACCGGTCTACAAGCCATAATATATAATAAATTTTAATAATTTGTTCTCTAACAAATTGTTATAAATATGATTATAAAATTATATAACGTGATGTTACAAATGATTAATAAAATTATATAATATGACGTTACAAATGGTTAAGTTAAATTATATTAAATAATGGTTTTAAAAACATATTGACAATTGCTTTTCAATTAGTTTTCTAAAGATTACATTTTAACAAAAAAAAAAAATACTGAAAATGTCTTGATTACATTAAAATGGAGAAAAGTTATCGATGAGGAAGAAACTGAGTTAACTTATTTTATCAGATTTCTATACGTATAAAAATTGGATTTAAAATTCCTTAAAATATGTAGCCAGAAGAATTTTGAGAGATCTGGAACACTTTTACGAAGCGAAATATACGTATTCTACATATACGTGCATATATGTAGAACATGTAGTACCAGCCAGACATGTTACATTCCACATCTACAAAAATTGCAGCTGTTGCAAGGTTGAACGGGATAATAAACAAATATACAAAGTGGTTGCAGATGGTTACATTGTGAAATGTGTTGAGTATTCGTTTATGGTTTTACTGATACCGTCTAAAAAGAAGACGCGAATATGTATGATAAAAAATTACATTTATTTGCGAAATTTTAGAGAAACATATTGAACTATTCTCAAGTTTTTTCGGTGTAAGAAAAATTTTTATATTATTTTTACAATTGTAAACTTATAATAATCTTAATATATAATTCAACCATATTAGATGTAAATATTTTATTGATAAAGTTGTTTGTAATTACGTTTCATAACTTATTCATAAAATCAACCATTCTACTTGATATTTTTGATGTAAAGCAGTTATTTTAATTTTTTCAAAGTGCGAAAGAAAGGTATACGCAATAAAATATTCTGTATAACAATAATTCAACATATACGAGTGCTCTACGTATATATATATATTACATATTAATAATAATATACACTATATTAATAATTATTAATAAATTAACTTTTAAAATTAGAAATAAAAATCAATGTAGGTTTAGAAAGATTAAAAATCTATATGAGTGATTAAAGCATACAAGTTAAGCTGGATGAAATTGTTGATTTATAATAAAATTATTTAATATATAATAAAACATAGACGTTTTGATATTTCACGAAGTCAACATCGTAACAGTTATCACGATTACTATGAAGTGAGGAATAATTTCGTGATCTCATCATCATCGTAGACTCGTCAAAAGTGACAAAGAGTTTTCGCATATATAATTCTTCAAAATTGCGATACAAATGGTGTGCGTTAATATTATAAATAAATTTTTAATTTCAATAGCATTATGAAGCATCAGCTATGCAATTAATATATAAATAGTTAAAAATCCGTCCGAAATAAATGAGCAAATGTCAGAACAGAAACAGTTTTCTATGAAGGATATTTCATAATTATTTTCTTTCATCTAACAATATAAAAAACATACATCCATACGTACATAAGAACTGAGTTTTTCGCTTTTTAAGCGGATACACATTTGTGAAGCGCTTGACATTTTTTTATCTTACTTCCGATTGACAGATAGTTCAAACGAATGTCGCAAAGGATTTGTCAGTGCGAGCATGATAAGCGTATCCAGTATCTGTGCATTTTTTCCTCTTTTGTGTGATTCCCTTTCGAGTTTCAGACTCCTCTTTCCATCAAGCAGAACAATAGAACGATATGTCAACGGACTTTTGTCAAATATAACTAACATTCTACGTTTCAATTTCAATCAAGACTACATATTTTCTCTCAATTTTTAAAGATAAATATTTGTAAAGTTATTAATATGACCGCAAGTCATGCATTTAATTTCAAAATATTAAAACGCTTTTCTCTTCAATACTAAATTCTATTTTGAGACGTAATATCGTTTCCAAATATTCGCGTATTTATAGAGTAATTTAAATAGTCTTATATAGCTAAGTTTCTTTTTTTTGTTTTTAAGAGTAATAATAATAATAATTATAATCTGAAAATTCTATTTCAGCATACTAATAATTTGTTAAAATTAATATCGACAATTTTGAGGGTTCGTCGTATGTACATGGTCTTTTGATGAATATTTTTTCAAAATTGTGGCGTGAAAATACATTGGAAATGACTATTCATACTCATTGTTACGTATGGCGCTCT
>QKQZ01001479.1:52113-81363 GCA_003595255.1 Solenopsis fugax | reverse complement strand
CTCGGCCGGTCTTAACCGGTAAAAGATTCTCCACGCCGGATCGTAAAATGCTCCCGCGCCGGGAGCACGTATGCACACACCTCCCGTTTATACTTATTTATAGTTGTTTATAGTTTCGACGGGCACTGGTAGGGCAGTTTTCACGGGCGGCCGGCGCAATTTAACTTACTCTTGGGGGATACTCTCTTCTCGCTCAAAGAAATCGGCCGGGATGGAGAGCCGGAGAGGAGTCGAGGTCCGTAAAACTGTCCGATATCATTTATCTCGAGAGACGGACGACCGGCGTATGACTCGCGTAACTGAAATCGAAACTTTGGACGTTTCCACGGGCGCTTGATTGACGGTGTGCGGCGTAATTAATCGCGAGGAGAGCGAGATGCGCCTCTTGCATCGTGAACATCCTGATTAGATCTCCGCTACTTGAACTATATTTCTTCGTATCTAAAGAGATCTCCGGTTCTTTTTTAGTAATATGAAAACATGATCAAATTTTGAGAATAAGTTTATGATTAATATATACCTACACTGAAAAAAAAGTCTGGTTATAACTACCAAATGTATAGTGAAATAGTATCAATTAAATATTTTGTCAATATAACCAAAAATAATTTTATTTTACTAAATGTTTAATAAGTATTATCAAATCTGGTATAAGTCACTAAATATTTAGAAAAGTAAAATTATTTTTGGTTACATTGACCAAATATTTAATTGATACTATTTCACTATACATTTGGTAGTTATAACCAGTCTTTTTTTCAATGTACATTGAAAAAAATATCGTAACATACAAAAATTTTATCTAACACAAAAAAAAATTATTTACTCAGCAAATGAATAATAGCTTATTTACTTGCAGTCAAGTTAAAAATTTATGCTGTGTAATACGAGAAAAAGTTGAGAAAAATGAAACTTTTAACATAGCCAAAATGACATCGCTGATTCTGTTAAGTGATTTGTATCTCCCTGGTAATTTTATTTTTTATATCACAGAGATTATCTTTGCTGAAAGAGTTTTCAGGGACATTAAACTACTGAAAATGCTGCGTATCATGTCGCGATAATTTTATCGACAGGCCCGACCAACGCGGAATTGACCCTTTTTCCTCAGGTAATGGGAAATATAAGCTCCGTGCATTACACCTTCCCTTTCGCGGGAGAGGGGAGAAAATGAAGAATGGCGAGGAACGCCGGATTGGGAAGTGTGCAGGGGAGGGACTCATTTTCTACATAATCGTAAGTGCCGCGCAGCAGCGGATGGCGACTAATGGAATTCTCTTGTACGCGATGAAGAAGCCGCCGAATGACGGCGAACGATCCCCGGACCGGATACGAAATCGCTTAATAGGACAGAAAAACGCTCGGGACAGTGAATCGCCGTGCGCTGCCTTATGGTAATACCCGTCTCTCGTTGACGACGACGGCGACGACACGGCGATCCGCGTGTCCGATAACGAGTGGACTTATTGCCGGGTAACGATTGCCTCGGAACAGGCAGATTCGTTTTACAATAGCAAAAAGTAGCGCGCGGCCGAGTATCGATTGTTCCATCGTCCGGCGCCGCATCTCTGATCCGTTTAATAAAACGACTTTGACGACCGGCCCGGTCTTTCTCGTCGCGCGTTTCGCGACGGCTTCATTTGCCGCGGGTGCGAAATTTTCATTTGCATCTCTATCCGTCCGTAAATTTCTCACAAACGCCCGCAAATTAATTGCACATCGCATCGTTGCGCATTGCACGTCGCTGGCCATCGGCGATAAATGTCACGGTGATGCTGATCGTCCTCGCTTATTTCGTTGGGATAGCAGCGGTAAATGATAGAGATGTGTGAATCGAGATTCTTTTTACGCCGAATCGAATCGTTGAAACATGCCTTTTAATTAACAACGCAATTATTGTTGGTTTGGAAATTTTTATATACGGATAATAAAAAAAGATTTCTATGTAAGAAAAAATTATCTTGACGATATGATATAAATTATTAAATAGTCCTTTTAAATATTTTATAACGTTAACAATATATACAGTACCGGCCAAAATTATATCACCTTTCGATTTTTTTTTTTAGCATAACTTGTTTTAAAAGGCACGAATCTCTATTAAATCATAATATCTTTTGATGATAAGTATAACTTACGTAAATAATAACTTTTTATCAAATAATGAAAACAGCAACTTGTAAAAAATTAATTTTATTTGAAATTTCCAAAATATGTTAAATTTCAATCATAAATTTTGAGTCATTATAACAAGTCTAAATAATGTGGAATATTAAATCTAACTGCTAAAACTAGGTTATGATGGTAAAAACAATGATTGCGACACGAAAAACAAAGAAAGCACAAAAGTGCGACTATGAAAAAATTAACAAAAAATTCGAAGATTATAGCATATATTGTCAAATCTTATTACACTTTATGTACAAAGTGTATCTTCCATCAAGTGTTTATTATAAAATTTTGAGTGCATTCAATACACTTCAATAAAAGTTATGCTCAAAAAATCGAAAGGTGATATAATTTTTACCGGTACTGTATGATTATTACCTCTTAAATTTGTAATTTTCGAGTAGTTTAAATTCAAATTATAAAAATTCAAATCCGAATCGAACCTCACCTGATTCGTATTCGAATATATCGCACGTCTATAGTGAATGATTTGGATTTTCCGAAGTTATCCCGATAAGCGAAGGTCAGGAAAATAAAAGCTCGTGTAAAGAACGAATTGTTTCGTCGCGTTGCGTGACATTGCGGCGAATCGTTTAAAAGAAATTCTATCGTTGTCGTTACCAAGGCGTAACGAAACAAGGCTGTATCTTCTCGTCGACTCGGAAAAATAGCAGACCCCGCAATAGCGCACAATCATCGGCGATCGCCGTCTTTCCCGCGAACACGGAAATCGGGTTTAACCTCCGTTTACCTTCTCTTCACGTCCGTGATCTTTCCCATTATCCATTCGCAATTCACAATTTTCGTTCGCATGATAGGTATCGTATAAAATTTTTACAGCTTGCGCTCGAATCCTCCAAGTTAGACAATGCGCGGTAAGCAATGCTTACGTGTTTGACAATCGCGTTTGCGATCGCGTGCATTTTTCGCGAATTTTTATCGAGATTGCGGGGTGAGTGCGAGAGACATAGATGGATGAAGGAAAGTACGGCCATGGAGAAACGTGAGGCGGGAGGGAAATCGAGGGATAGAGGGAAAAATGGCTCGAGGATAGCTTTTGGCACGATAAGTGGCAAGAACTGAAAGCAGATCCGGATAACCCTGTGCCGCAAGGAAAATCGGGGAAACTAACATTCTCTCCGACAACCCGCGTGCGACAGAACTGCCTGAGATGCTTTTCTCGCGATGGCTTCGGTGATACGGAGAAATGTACATTGGTCGTGGATTTTTTTTATTTTTTATACAAATATTTAACTTTCGAATTTGTTCTATTTATTCCTCGTAGATTTAGTCAATCCCGCACCCAAGTTAACTTTTAGTTTAAAAGCGTCAATTCAAATAGCAATTAATTCGATAGGTTCTTTCTGAATCTGGGTTTGTAAATGTTAAAAGTTAGTTAAAATTGGATCTGTGGATTTGTAAATGTTAAAAGTTAGAATGAAAGAAGTTAATGTAATTATTTAACTCGGAGAGATTGTTAGCTAAAGAGTAGCTATATTTAATTAATTGATATCGTAAAAATACCATTAAATACAAAACCGATTCTTTATATAAGTAAATTAACTTATTTCATTGTTTAAATTTAAAATAATTATGATTAAATATAATTATAATACAAAAGTAATATAAATTTTACTAAAGTTATAATAAAATTCTTTGAAATCCATATTATCTCACGATTTCCGTGATTTTGAGAGTAAATTCTAAGAGAGAAAATTCTTTTCGCGTATAAAAGAAACACATATACAAACGAACTTGAATGGCGTATATATTTACATAAAATATCTCATAAATTTTATTGCAATAGTGTATTACAAGAGATGGTCTGCATAATACATTGTCTACACGAAAAATTCATCTTCTTAGGAAGATGCGGACTTACTGATTGGAAAAAAAAAACATATCTATGCTACGTTTGTTATACACAACACGTGAATGTCCCAAGTTACATTTTGTAAAATTACAAATTACAATTACAAATTTGCAAAGAGCGGAAGCAAGACCACGAACGATCATGAACGAACGTAATTCGCGAGTAGCAGTAACACTTGCAAGGGTTTGTTTGCGCGTTTCAAAGAAGGCGATATTCTGGGCGGCGAGATTTGTTGCATCTGAACGTTTTCAGAGCCGCGCGTTGCTTTCCCTCTGTCGATGCTTCCTCGTCCCTGCAGCTTCTTCGGTTTCCGAATCAGTAGTCTTCAATATTTGACGAGACGCCGCGGGGCTAAAGGAAAACTTCCGTACATTTGCAGTGGATACGGGCGATCGTACACAGCTCACTTACACGGCATCGCAATTCCGCGTTGAGAGGTATCGGCGCGGCATAATGCAATTTCAGATTGAATATAGTCGCATCGTAAAAAGCAAATATGTGAATAGTCGAAAAATAGGAATGTAAATATGTGTATAATATGTAACACGGCCGCGGGCGGAACGCTTTTCTGTTCCACTTGCTCCTCCTCCTCCTCCTCCTCCTCTCGCATATTCAAATAATCGGACATTACCGTATTGAACCGATTGTAAAATTTCTCTAACTGCGGAGGAACGCGTAACCGGCACCACCGGTATTGTCTTTATGACGTTGCCGTAATGGGCATTATGGCGTGACGCGAACTTCCTTAGCGCGGCTGTAACGCGCGGAAAGTTACAGAATAGCCCCGTAGTTTACTTGAAGAGCAAACGCGCGACCGCTATTGTTACCCGTTTTATACAATCTGCGGCGCGCGATGCGTATAAATAGGGTGTGATATGTATACCGACGTATATATACGTATGTGCTTTATTTTGCAGTATATATGCGGACTACGTGCATCTCGTTCCCGCGGAAGAATAGCTTCACATATCACGAATACGTTGTTACATCCGTAAGCGCATCGCTTTTATGTTATTTCCCGCCTGCTCCATCCTTTTATTTTATTTTCCTCCTCTCTTGTGCGTGACCGGCTATCGAGAATTTCCATTGGACGACAAAGCCCTCGGAGACGCCGGGCTCAGAGGGTCACGTATCCCTCGGGTGCCGTTCCGAGGAGCGCATACAAACTGCATCACGCGGCCCTTCGCTGATAACCTCTGACCCTGACAAGATTCCTGGCCGCGCGCTCGCTCTCTCTCTCTCTCTCTCTCTCTCTCTCTCTCTCTCGGTCCGAGAGACGCGCCAATCCGATTTTCCTCTCTTCGAGGGGAATTTGTTAAAGACGGTCCCGTCCTACCGCTAACATTAGCAACATCTGCCGCCATTACTTGCAAACTATTATTTCCCGTCGAATATTCACTCGCCCGCCGTGCCCGCCGCTGTAAAATAACAATTTACATATCGTTATAGAAAATAATTAATTTTACTTTTCATTAATTTTATTCTATTCTCGTTTATTCAACAAATTTTAATTTAAGCTGATCCTTTGCCTACACAGAAAAAAAAATTAATATCAAATGAAGAATTCATTATTTTATACATAAGCAAGAATATAAAATTTTCTTGGAAGAATTTATAATCTTAAACGGACATAATTTGCTTACATGAAGAAAATGTTTCTCTTTATATAAGCAAATTATGTCTGTTCAAGATTATAATTTCTTCCAAGAAGATTTTATATTCTTGCTTATATATGAAACAATGAATCTTAATTTAATATAATACTAATTTTTTTTCTGTGTATCCATGGAATTAAAACGAAAATCATTAAATAATTGCCTCAAGATTGAAAATAACCCTCTTGATTATACATACATATGTTATGTGCAGTTATAAACGCGCATAAACGCGTGGGGCGCGTCGCCTATTGTTATGCAATATACCTAATTACGCGCGTCCATGTACTCCGTGTATAATATTAACAACGAAACGCCGTCTATGATATCGCTCTGTGAACCCACGGCGAATTATGTTATCTCGCGTTTTCAGAAAGCTCGCGGAAAAGCCGGAAATAACGGTTCTAAGCTCCTTTTCCACGGACGTCCCGTGTATGCTTTAGGCAAGGTCGCGGGGTTAAGTGCGATTAACCGTCCTTACGTTCGCGGTTGTGCTCTCGCTCTCTCTCTTTCCTGCCCTCTCCCCTTATGTTATATATATATATATATATGTGTATGTGTATATGTGTATATATATATATATATGTGTGTGTGTAGCCGAATATATCCGTCTCTAAGGATAAGGTCGTAAGGTTGTCCAGGGTTCGCCTTGAAGCACTTGTGTATCACCCTCGGAATCGTCTCCAGGGACGTGCAACCTTCGAGCTTGTCGCTAAGTGAGCTGAAAGCATCCGAATTTACGGATATATACGATATACGAAATTAGTTATTTTCGCAAAGCGTTTATCGCATGCGCTTCGTCCCAGATTGCATAATGAGTCTGAGTTTGGTGACCCGCGACGACGACGCGGCGACGGACGGCGCGAATCACGCGATCGGCTTGTAAAATCACGCCTATAAGCGACATCAGATCTGATTCAGCGAGTGGAGGAGAGAGAACGAATTGCACAACTTCAGTTTAAAACTTTAACTTTTTTCTCCCTTTATAAGGAAAGTTAATCAGCTGGCGTGTGGTGTTTTAAATTAGTTTTAATAGATCCGTATTATTAGCTGCGAAACGGACTCTCTTATCCGATCAGTATAATCGGAGTTTTACAGTGAATAAAACTCACGTGGAAAAATGTTCCGTGAAATATTCGTCGTGACTTTGGAAACTCCGCCATGATTTTATTCTGCATTTTTTTTTTTCTCCCCGAAGTTGACCGTACACCAATTTTATCCGCTAATGAATAAAAATATTCTTATAAACGAAAAAATATTTTAAAACGGATTTACAATAATGCATATGTACATATAATGCATATGCGATGTTCGATGAATATTATGAATGAATTAACTTCCGGGCTACCTCGCTGTAGCATGCGCGCTAATTACCCTCGAATTCGACGCCGGTGCATCATGGGCGTGCGCGCGAGCGCGTCAAATTAACGTCTTGACTGGTTAACGTTACGAGAGCAAGCCCTAATATACGTCAGTATAACGACGATATAAAAGTTTCTTCACGAGACGGTAATAATTAGGAAGTTGCGCCGCCAGGAAGACGACGTGGCCGCAAATCGGATGAGAGTTCTCATCGGAGGTAGATTTCGGTCTCGCTGTCTTCCGTGTGCTCTCTCTCTCTCTCTCTCTCTCTCTCTCTCTCTCTCTCTCTCTCTCTCTCTGTGTGTGTGTATCTCATCCTCTTTCTCTTCCTCTTCCTCTCCCTTTCGCTCTTAATTCCATTAACATAACCGCGAGAGATCGAGTCGAGAGCTCGCGTAACCCAGGAGTTTACGCCGAAATTTCTCCGTCCTCTCGGTTTTCTGTCTGTGACGTGTGACGTCGCGACGCCTGCCTGCCTGCCTACCTGGCAGGGTTCTGCCTTTGGTTTCCGCAAGATTGGAATCCCAGGAACTGACTGACTGACTGACTGATTGACTGACGGGTGGGCTTTACGCAAGAAACGCAACCGGAATGCATTGTGTGTGTGTGTGTGTGTGTGTGTGTGTGAGAGAGAGAGAGAGAGAGAGAGAGAGAGAGAGAGAGAAGGGAGGGGAAGATGAAGAGAAAGGGATTAAGGGTGTAGCAATGCGCGCGAAACATCCGCCTCACGATTGTCATCGACGTGACAGCGTCTTGATGCTATGGCGTTTATTGTTTATCGTCAGGTGCGACGAATGTCGGAATGCCACGTTCTGCAGAAGGTGATGCAAATAAGAATCGAAACGTGAAATACCAATTCCATTTTACGCCGAGTCCGTCACTGCACTGAGAAAAGGATAAAAATTTATTTGCGGGATATCAGTATTTATTTCACTGAAATAAATCTTTATTTAAATACGGCGAAATAAAATTTTATTCCTAGCAAATAAACCAATAATGAATCAATTAATAAAAAAAAAGTTAGATATATATATCACAGAAATGTATCTATTTCGTCTCATCATAATTAAATTTTTTAATGATATTTTTATAAATATCAAAAGTAGACGTTACAAATACTTGCTTGCTATATTTTAACTTTTTTCTCAATATATATTATTGGAAAATTATAATATGTTAAACGTCAAGTGTTTGGCTATTGAGAAAAGAATAGTTCGTTAGGTATTTTAGATAATTAAATTTGTCAAATAATTGGCTATTGGAAAATAGTTTATTAGATATTTTAAAACGATATTGTGGCAGCCCACGGTTTATAATAATGTCCCTTTTTTAGTCGAGGTTTAAAAATTTTACGATATTTTATTAGTGTCTTTCGACAAGTACATTTGTACAATTTTGTCCGCGCACTTCCATCTCTTTATTCAACTATCATTGAGTACCATTTCCGCTCTTACACGATTCTTATGTAATCTTACATAATCCAGTGCCCCATTGAAGATAAGCTTTGAACACTGCCAAATCCCGGCCGTTAATAAACCGCACG
This sequence comes from Solenopsis fugax, assembly GCA_003595255.1. Taxonomy (NCBI): domain Eukaryota; kingdom Metazoa; phylum Arthropoda; class Insecta; order Hymenoptera; family Formicidae; genus Solenopsis; species Solenopsis fugax. The sequence goes on along the minus strand of QKQZ01001479.1, from coordinate 72,761 downwards.
CTCGAATTTTCGCGCTCTCTTGAATCTTTATACTCCGGTAAAACCAATGCATTCTCCTTCGGCTAGCCAGTGGGGAAAAAGAATTACGAAGGAGGGAAACAAGGAAGAAAGGGGATAAGAAGAATAGCGGCGGGAAGTTACGGGGAAACGAAGCGTACGTACATCGCGAGCGGGTGGAGGGAAGGTACTTGCAATTTCGCGGGTCGATACACGAGCAAGTGGGAGATACTAATCTCGGCGCTCGTGTAACTTTTTCACCCCTCCCCACGTCGGGAATGCGCGTGCATGAAGCAAGGCGAATGATCCCGCTTGATTATCGCGCGCCGCGCGGCGCGGCGAGTTGAGGCGTTCCCCCGTGCCGTCGCCCCACGTGCCTGTTTCGTGACAACTCGGATTGGATGAATTAAGCCCGGGCATGCATGACTGCAAATACAACTTAATTTACATATAAATATGCGCTGACTGCTGGAGAGACCTTAACTGAAGATCGTCGAGCCGTAACTTTGCGGACAGTGATAGAATTACCGAAAGTACTAATAGACGAGACGACGGACGGACGGGCTGCTATGGATAAGTGTCGTCTCTTTTTGAGTCTCTCGCCGTGCAAGAAGGCTCGCGTTTTACCGAATGACGACCGTGCGCGTTTCGTCGCCGTGACTGTTATGAGAACGTTTTGCGATATTTACCACGGCACGAACAACGAGTTAAGTGGATCATGGTCTTGCTGGCTCGACGAAACGAATTTTCCTGTGCTTATCAGGGGTCTAATCCCAGCGTGGCTTCTGCATTTCGGTCCTTTCCTGTTTACGCAAACCTAATTTACGAACAGAAATGTAAGGAAACGCGATTCATTTCATTTCGCGAGCAATGAGCGGGCTAACTTCTTTTTCATCATGGAAGAGTGTGTAAAATAATAAGCGAGCGACCGATTACTATTTTAAAATCATTTGTAGACTTATTTGGAGATTATCACTTTAACTCATTTTTGTGATACTAAACAATAACAATAATTGGGTTTTTATTGCAAAAAAGAAACACAAGGACATACATACTACTAGAATTATTCGCTAGAAGGGAAGTGGAGTTGGCACAAAAATTTATTACGATTGATAATATCCCATCAAATAACAGAAAAAGAAACTCTCTTTGAACTAAAAACAATGTTAGGTAAATTTGGGACTGTTGAGAGTAAATTTGGGGCTGTCAATTAAAATATAACAACGAAGAGGAAAAAACAAGAAGAAAAATTAACTATTGATGACAAGTTTTACGTTAATTGTTCTTCGCTTCTGTTCGGTGCTCGAATAATATAAAGCCTCTCGTGTAAAGCCAAATCACATTAAGAAGTCTCAATATCAATCAACAATTCGAAAGAGAAATATACGAAAGCAACACTTTTATTTGCTTAAAAGGGATGAATCACTTAAAATTTCTTTTTAATACCATTCTATCGCCAGTGTACCTGGCCTCTTTCTTCATACTTCTGTTTTACAGTTATCATACTTTTGTTTTATCTTTTTTTTTTTTCCGCGAAGCAACCTTTAATCTTGCCTGTAGCTACGACGGATGATAGGAGCGGATTTACGGACAAAAAGATTTCTGCCGCGAGCGAGCAACGGAAATATACTTCCACGACGCCGCCGCCTGAAACAAATCGTTTATTTGTCCACGTGAAAATATTGCCGTGCCTTTCCGGGGCAAATTGCGAGTTTCCGGCCGCTCGTTAAGACGGTATCGATCTCCTTTCGACTGAGCCTAGCGCGATACTCAACCCCCTGTCATACGGAAAGACCGAAATCAGTTGTTTCACGGTGGCTACAAGCGGTTCCAAAAATCGCGCGAGCTTTTAATTTCGAAAACAAATACGATGATTTAAATTTAAGTTCTTCTATCTTCGAGAAACCATTGATTTTCCATTGATAAAGCCTCATCCCGGAAAATTTAGGCAGATCTGTATTATGCATTTGTTATGTAATCAACCATTTGCAATTAATTTAGCGTTAATTGCGAACGTGCGCCATAATCCCGGAATTATCTCGTCAAAGAAAATTATGGAAACTAATAATCACTTAGACCGGAATAATCCAACTGCGCAAGCAATTTTCCTAATTATTAATACATCGAGCATAATATTAATTACAACATGAGACGCATCATTTAAACTAAAATTAAACGAACGTAAATCATTAATGTTCGACGTTATTATACCGATATATCGCAATTATTTATTTTTATATTTCACATCGGACACGTTTTGAACATCACGGACGCAGGTTGCGCCATTTTTTAAAGTAAGATATATCTCTTTGCCTCTTTTAGGATGCTGTTTGCTGTCATTTTCACAAAAGCTTTAATCTCCATAAAGGGACGCGGCAAAGTAGTGTCGCCTTTCAAATTAATATTATTTTCCTAAAACACCGTTAAGCCTCTCTTGACGAACTAGGATTATTATAATGCTTTGTGAACTCTCTTTTTTTGCAGATTCTTTTTCCTTCCAGACACATTACGTTATTTTCTCTTCGCATGCACAAAGCACGGCTAATTCGTATAACCATGCATTATTTTGATTGCGAGTGTTTGTACACGTGTGTTTGTACAAATTTCGCACTGTGCCGTGTCAGTCGCATGGCATACGCCACGGTACTTGAAAATCACACGTGAAACATATCCTAAGTCAGAGAGTTCGGAGAGATATTAATGTATAATCGCGGAAAGCTCTGCAGCATCGCGCACAGTTGAGAATTTTCGCCTCTCATTAAACATTGTTAGTAAAAACTTTTCACGTTTGCGCTAATGAATATTATCCAGCAAGAAACGACCGATCGACGTCAAATCGACATTGAAATGATGTCAATTTGATGATTTCGACGTCGATCATTTCTCGCTGGTAAGGGATTGTAAGAGCGTAGCGAATCAAAAAATAGAGTATTGAACACGAATACGAATGTTTTATTCAAACAGATGGACAAATCATGTGTGTATTTGTTGGAAAAACACATGTTTTTAATAACCAAATTAAGATGCAAAATTGTAGCAGAAATACTGAATAATAAACGGTAATAGTTTCTTAAATAATTAATTGCAATCCGTACGCGCCTGTTTAATGACCTAGATATAGCTAATTATTATTAATAATTAAATATTTAGCAAGGAAAATGTTTAAATTAACCGCTAAAATCTTTATTAATAATAATAATTTATTAATTAGCTAATTATTCCGAGCACTGCTGTAAAATTTCATCTTTTAGCTCGACAAGATGAGCTAAACATATACCTTAATTTAAATGTTTAATTACCAGGAATCAATTAATTAAACGAACCTACATAATTTAATTGTTAGCAAGATTCAAACAATATATAATCGTTTAAATTTTAATGAAAAGTATATTTCTTTCTCTCTTTTCAACTTTTCCCAAACAGTTCCTCTGAACATTGCCCTTGGCATAATCGATATGTTGAATTTGGTAATACACAAACATTTAAGAATATGAAGACTTTATAAATTTGAATTTATTATTTATCTGACATATGTACTTTATAAATGTATAATTATTCAAGTTAAATATTATTATTTGAACAGATTTACATCAGGTTAATTCAAATATGCTGTTATCTACAATATATCATTTATATGTATTCAGTGATGGATATTCTCATATAGCGGTAACTAAGCAAATATTATGGAATCTAAATAATAATTATACCCGTGTATGTGCGTGAGAATATGTTTTTTAAGAAATGTGTATAATAAGAATTTACGATTGAAACTTTTTTTTTTAATTATCAATTTCGAATATACAATTTACTATTTGTTTTATTAATTGCTTTCTAATTAATTCATTATCGCCCCAAGTATTAAAATTTTTTTCATATCGATGTATTAATTTGTATATTGTCTTATTTTCATTTGTATCATGTTATAAAAATATAGTATATCATTCCCAAGGATGCGTATTTGTTCAATCAATCAAAAATTTTTCCTAAATTGTAAAGCAAATAACTTCACAAGAAACAATAAAGACAAGTGCATTGTTATATAGCTGGATATGGATTGCACATAAATTCCGACACCGGTTTAATAATTCAGGAGTTTCCACCGAAACCTTGTCTAATCCATTTAATGACTGGATTTGCATGTTATCTAAAGGAAATTGCATTTTGGGGCTAGTTTTGGAGCAAAAATTTGATTAGTTATTCTATTAGTCCGCCGCTATTATGCGCAATGGATATACTTTATATTTTTATATCATGATTTATGTAACGTTTTATTCGTTTTACTTTATACCTACTAGAATAGTAAAATATACCCGTGATACTATAAATTTAACATTGTTGGAAATAATAATTGTCTGTTTATTCAAATTCAGACGTTCAAACTATCTGGATAATTCATATATTATTCTAATGTTACTCTAATGTTAAAATCCAAATTATATTTATAATTCTAGTCTATATTTATTTTAGAAGTAACATTTATTTTAGAAAAATTAATTTGTTATAAAAATAATGTTTTGAGAAAAACACTTTTTATCTTTTGGGACATAATTTTGATAATTTTTAATCTACATATTATTATTAATCTATACCGGCTCCATTTCTATGACTTTGAACTAGTAAAAAATGTAAAGAAATTTTTCATTAAAAAAATTTTTTCAGATCCTATATTCCTTTAATTATAAATCACTGAACTTGGATATTTTTCTAAACATTATTTTACTTTATATAAATATGCTTTGAACTTTCCACAACGTGCATTTCGATATTTGGCATCCATTTCCGTGTGCAGTTTTATGCATGTCAAGGTAATCAATCAGATAGCTATGATGTATGCTTAGGGTCATTCGCGAGGAATGTGCGCGTGCATATTTCAACTAGTGATAATTATTGCGAATAAAATTTTTCGCATGTGTCGGCAGTAGTCGGTGGTCTGCCGCGCGCAATGGACGCGCAATGTCGACCGGCGAATCGTACCGTATATATCGGTTTTGTGTCAGTTCCAGCATGTCGACATACGGGACTTTCGGTTTACGATGTCACGAAACGATAAATTTTTTCGTTTATACAACTGCGTGCTCGCCGTCTCTTCCAACTTCAAGCGCGGAGACGAATGAGAAGACCGCGTCCGGAAAAACCGGGAGAGGACCGTGTAACATAAATTTCTCTAGTTTTTTATTAATTGTTTGGCTACAAATCTCCATTTTCATGTAATCCGTGAACTTCTAATATATAATTTTTTTTGCAATACCAATGCAAGGCTGGTTTATTCTTTATTACGGAAAACACTACTTGAGATCACGTATTTGTTGTCGAGAGTTACCTGTAATATGTATACGTTATATATACTATCACACATGTTTCGTGAGTTTTTAATCTTCTTGCCTGACGTGAATTTTCATAGCCGGTACATTTGCGTAAACGAAAAAAAAAGAAAGATACTTTCATCACGCGAAGTTGCACTCGTAAAAAATGATATTGCACAAAATTGCATACCACCCGAAAGACATTTTGCAAATTGATACTACGCCTCGCGGACGTCGACGACGATACGCCAGCCGTCCGTTTTACGCACTCATTCGACATGCTGGAAATTCCGTAAATTAGAATCCGCGAACGAGCTGCACGAATTATGGCTCAAATACGCGGGATGTCGGAGGCTAAGGGGGTATCCTCGGATAAAGCACGAACGGCGTGTCGGCGATTCGCGCGAGTCGGCCGTCCTCGGTTGCATTTATGCACCGGATAAAAGCGCGGACTGTATATTTTTCATTATCTTGGTAGGAGCTCTCGTTTTCCCTGCCCCTTTTTTCCCCTCCCCCCCTCCTTTGAATTATTGCAGCGGGCTCCGTGCCGTTGCAATATATCCACGTTAACGGACATTAAAATCCACAAACAAAGTGAACCGCGAGGGATGGGCGGGTTAATTTTATTTCCTGACAATGACTGGTCCGAACTTTTTATCTCGATGAGAAAGGAGTGAGAAGAGAGAAAGAGAAAGAGAGAGAGACGCAGGGTTACTCCCTTCGCGTGCCAAAGTTGCAACGCGAAGATAGAAACTGGAAAGAGACGGAGAGAGAATAGAACGGAGTAGTGGATGGTTCTCTGGTCGACGTATTGCACAATCTTCTGTATATAGCTACATCTTTGAAAAACTTTTTCCGGAGAAACTTCACGATTAGTTTATTTGCGAAATAACTTAAGGCGATATGCTGGCTGATTACGACACACACACACAGGCACACAAATCAATTTTATAATACTCTAAACATTTCTTTCTCTAATTATACTTTAAAATTGTACGGAGAAAAAGCATTACTATCAAATTAAAATTAATATCTTCTATTTAACAATCATTGTTTCATATATAAGCAAGAACATAATTTCTTGATTGTATGTGCAACAATGATAATCTTGCTTATGTGCAATTTAATCTCTTCTTTAAGGAATTTTATAATCTTAAATTTCAGCAAAATATTTTTTGGATTTTTATTTTATTAAGAGCACAATATAATTGTTTTAGTAATAATAATTAAAAAGTTGTAATTTTTGGGAGTGAAAGAGATTTGCAACAAAGTGTAGAAGATTAGGGACGAAAGCAATCAAAATGCTTCCAGAAGCGAATTCTCATTCTGCGACTTGCTACTTGGCAACTTTGAAATATTGAAACGTCATGACGATTGTCCAACCGCTTCAAAATCCGGCAGAAACTTAGATTACGGTTCACGTGTAATACGCCGCGCCGTCCCGTGATAACAGGGCGCATAGTGAATTTCGTGAGTCTACGCTACCGTTGACATAAAAGTTGTTTACAAGTATAGGTCGTAAGTATAAGTCGCGAGAACTTCCTCGCTTCTGCTCGAACGCTGTCGCGCTCGACTCGAGGTATTCCCGAAGAATTTGCCGTTCGAAAAACATTTTCCTCGTATTTCAAGCGGCGTCAATATCCGAATATAGCTGGAATGTCCGATAACGAGTCTAACGTGCGACACTGTTTACGGCTGTTTATAACTATCGTATATCTTTGTAAATCGACTCGTTACGTCACCCGCTTCTGATACACCAACAATGAGAGAAAAATAATATTTGTGACTACAATTGAATATTAAAATTATAATTAAGAGCTCCATTTCGTAGTTATAACTACTATTAAAAATAGTAACATGCAATGTGATACACTCATAAAAAAAATGGTTGCAATGATCATAATTTAATCATACACAGAAAAAAAATTAATATCAAATCAACAATTCATTGTTTCATATATAAGCAAGAATATAAAATCTTCTTAGAAGAATTTATAATCTTAAAAAGACATAATTTGCTTACATGGAGAAAATTTTTCTCTTCACGTAAACAAATTATGTCTGATTAAGATTATCAAATTCTTCCAAAAAGATTTTATATTCTTGCTTATATGTGAAACAATGAATTGTTGATTTGATACTCATTTTTTTCTGTGTAGTTTGACATCGAAAATGACTGTAATTTATAATTATTTTCGGTGCCAACTATATTTAAATTATAGTAATTGCAACCCTTTTTTGTTAGTATTCCATATTGTATAATATTATTGTATAACATTATAGCAATAATAATAACTATAAAAGTGGAGCTCCATAATTACTTTAACACTCAATTATATTCACAAATATTTTTCTCTGAGTGTACTCGACTCTAATAAACCTTCTCAGCAAGCCGCGAATGGAAGGGGTGGTTGTTGCGAAATGTCTCCCATGTAACGCGGTATTGCGTCGTCCGCGATATTGCTTCGCGTTGACGAAAAAAAAAAGGAGAATCCGTCCCCGTTGCGTATCCGCGGAATATCAGCGTCGCGGTGGAAAACGCCTGACGACGAGCGAGCAAGCCTCGCGGAAAATCGGCGCGAATTCTCGCCACGTATCCGCACAGGAATCATCGCGAGCGCGAAATGGGGCTCAGGGTGCCGAGCGCGCGATATTTTCCTCCTTCGTTTCCAACCCTCTTTTTCTTTTTTTACCTCCCCCTCGTGTCCTCCTCGCTCGTCCCTTCGATTGAAAGACGCGCTTTCTCGCGGATTCGTCACACGTCGCGTCGCCGAACGGCCTTTTGTGGATGCATTTGCGCCGCACGTCAATGTCGGGGAGGGACAGAAAGGATGGGAGCACGGTAGAATGGAGACGCGCGCGAAGACGGAGACGACCTCCCAGGCTGTCTGTCATCGAGCAAGACGTTGGCGACGTCGAGTGACGTTGAACGGAGAGCTGGTCGTAATATTCTTAAATTGTGCCCGTCGTTATGTAATGCGGACTCCATAAAGCACGCTCGATAAAATCTGCAAGGAGCGTATCTCCGCGCTCGCTCGCGAATCGTCCGAGATTTCATTTCCGATGCATAGTCGTGCACATCTGTCCGAACGTTTTAAATCGCGTTCCTCTGTCATAAAAAAAAACATTCTTATTAAGCGGTATATTATTATTATTATTATCAAAACAATAATACTATGCTTTTTATAGAGTTATTATAATAAAAATAATTCACTGAAATTTAAAATTATCAAATCCTTTAAAGAAAATTAAATGTATTAGCAATAAACATAGAAAATTCGGTCTTTAACGAGCAATATTATTTATTTCGTAACAATAATAAAACTTAATTAAACATCTGACAATATCATTTAATTTATTCAGAAAAATTATGTTGCTTAATTAAGACATTTAACAAATAAACGTGTTTCGTGCTACACAGAGCCTTCTTCAGTGAAAAAAATTTTAAACTATTACAATTCCATAAACTAACAGTATTAATAATTTCTCGTGTTATTAACGCAGTTATCATCGCGAATCACATTAATCCTATATGAGTCTTCGATCCAAACTTTTGAACACGTAATTAAATGTAAATAATATTACTAAATGTAAATGTATTAGTTTCTTCTGTGTGTGAAATACTAATAAAAACTACTGCTTTCATCAGTAGAAAAATATTTCTTGCATATAACAATAGCCGCGAATAATCAAACTGACAAAATATTGAGATATCTAAATAAATCTGTCGGTTTTCTCTCTCGGAAAAGATTAAACGTGAAATTTTACGCGGTCGGGAGATTTGCTTTTACATTGTCAAAAATATACTTTTCATGAAAATTTGAAAATGACACGAAAAGAGAGAAGCAAGTCGGTGTGAGAGGAATGAGGTGCACGAGCAGTGGCAGAATGCGGACGTCGAAGTTAGCGGCGCATTTGAATGCGCTTGGAAAGGGGGTGGGTGATGCGACGGATAGTCGGAAAGGACATAAGCAGTCATAGCGATGAATAATACATTTCTCCGGTGGCCGGGCGATACATTATGCCAAATTTTCGCCTTCCACCGTCGCCGCGGCGCGACGGGGCGATGGTAATGTCGCTTTAAAGACCGGCGGAAATCGCGCCGAGTTTTAAATGGCGCGCGAATTAAGTGGAAGAGGAACGACGCGGTGGCGAATGAAAGATCCACGCGATGTCGGGAAAGCATCTGCGGTACGGAGGTAAACGAGAGGATATACCGAAATCGTTACGAGTCGCGAGAAAATCTCCGCGAGATTCGACGCGGGAGAAAGTACTGTCCCTGCGACAAATGATACATTCGTGTTCCGTCGAAATCACCGCTCGAATCATTCTCAGATTACATCAGGCAGCTGAAAGTCAAATCGCGAGGAATACCGTCTCGTTATTTTTATGTCCTTAAATTGTAAAGGGATCGCGAAAATTAGGAGACTTTCGGAGAGAAATAGAATTGTACCTGACGATGTTTCTTCGCTTGGACTACAAATCCGCGAGAAACATCGAATGTGAACACGCGATATAGACTTATGTCTGTACATACAACGATGAAGTAAGTAGTTTATTTTTCATGTATTTAATATATTTTATAATTTTATTATCGATTTACTGCGGCGGAGCGAAAATATTCACAATAACTATTATACAATGTGGACACGCAACTATTTCTGTTCTTCGTTCAAAGTCCATCACACATATTTCTGAATTTATTTAATATTAGAACGAATTTCATTTGTCATTTATTAATATGCGAAATCGTTTTAAAACTTTAATGCGTTCTCTTTGATGTGCATTTTATCAAGTTTTTCATATCTCTGGGAAACTTGATTTCCTTGGCAAAATTAAGGAATTTTAATAAGTTCCCGGAACTTTATGACTTTTTCTTCCTATTTTAAATTGATTTGGCTATTATAAAGCAAAGCAATTTCGGTCTCTATTTGTTTTTTAAGACCTTAATATACTGTGACAAAGATTAAATTTGTCGCAAAATGTGTAATTGAAATTACAATCAATGCACTCCGCGTTTTTTATTAAGAAATTTCTTTGTATCTCCAGGAAGTGATTTGACAAAAGAGATATGATGTATTGTGAATGATGGCGAGGGTGAACTTAAGCGGCGCTCAATATTATTGTACAATATTTTAATATTACATAATATTATACTGAGAAAAAAATTTATTTGAATACTTGCAGTGAAATATTTATTTTAAAATATAATAGGTAAATTACATTAATGATTCTTGTACTAAACAAATATTTATATTTAATAAATATTTTTATTGCAAGTATTCAAACAAATATTTATTAAAATTTAGTAATTTTTTTTCTCAGTGCACAGAAAAAATTGATTATCAAATCAACAATTCATTGTTTCATATATATAAGCAAGAATATAAAATCTTTTTGGAAGAATTTGATAATCTTGATCAGACATAATTTGCAACAAAATTTCTTTATGTTAGTAAATTATGTCTCTTTGAGATTATAAATACTTCCAAGGAGATTTTATATTCTTGCTTATGTATGAAACAATGAATTGTTGATTTGATACTAATTTTTTTTCTGTGTGCATTGATCGTCTGGGTATCGAGCTTGTTTTGCATTGCCTACAGGAATATTGTTACAACATTCTTGATCGTCTAGAGACGGCGCTTAAAAACTTTGTACTCCTACTTGCCTTTGTTAGTGCAGTGATGACACACAGATCGTCATCGCGCACGTCACGCCGCATTTGCATGTAGCACGCGGATTGATCCGTTTGTCTAAGCCGCTTTGTGAAGCTCGGGGGGTGTTGAGGCGCGCGACTGGCAATAATTCTCGCGCTTTTTCGCGCGCGCGCGCGTCTTGCCGTCGCATTTCCACGTCGCCGAACGCTTTTATCATCCCCCGTATCTGCCGTGTCGGTCGGGCGACAGGTAAAGGCGCGAAAAACTCGTGGAAATAAGAGGAAAGGCGAGGCGGGCTCGTAAACCGGAAACGAACGCTTCCTCACGGAGACGATTACGGGGCGCGTAAGATGGTGACGGCGGGCGACGCGACGCGGCGTGTACCCGCTTTAAAGCTTTTCGCCAACAGCTTTATATTTTCCCTCATTTCGCTCCAATATTTTCCCTTCACTCCTGGCGCTGTTTGTGCCCGTCTCATTTCTTCTGTCGTTCCCTCTCGTCGATTTTTATTTGACTTCCCCGTTTGACATTAACGCGGCGCGACGCTCCTTTGCGAGAGTAAGCGTGGACGAGCACGGCGGAACCGGATTTTCAATATGCAATATGCAATCTGCTGCACCGGGGAACCTCCCTCGCGGGACACAGGGAATTGGCGGAAAAACGTGGCGTGATCTTTTTTCTTCTCGCAAATGGACCACTAAAAATCTACTTCTCGCAAATTACGCGCCCACTTCTTTCTTATGCCCCGTTCTCGCGGATTAATCGGAGTCTCCTAGCGGTTTTCCTCTCCACGAAACACTCCAAGGACTATCGTACCTCGAAGGGGAAAAAAATAGCGCGGTGAAGCGGCGAATGATAGGGACCGTGAGGGGAGCGGGAGGCGCGCCTATAAAAGTAGTTCGAAAATTTAATAAGCCGCTCGTCTCGGACGCATTCCAAAGTGCGTCGGAATTCCTTCGGGTTAATGCCCCGCGAGCGGAACATCGTAAGAAAAAGTAACTTCAATATCGAAGCCTTCGGCCTTCCCTCGTTGCGCCATGCCGCTGCTTACTTAACCGAAGTCACGGGTGCTTGCGAAGGCACGATAGAATGTCCAAAAATAATCCCGGTATAGACTCAGCTTGTGGTAAACTCGGGTGAGCTACTTTCCTCCTGCGTCCAACTGTAGCTTAGGCCTCTCTTAGCCTCTCTTAGACTTTTTCATTACACACTTATTCTTTAGATCGCGACGTTGATTTCTATTACGAGGTTCTATTAGGTTGATTTTTTTCATCATTTATACTTTGTGTATTTCAATAAAAATTTACGGATGTTGTTATTTGAAATATCTTAGCCCGAAAGAGAGGGAATATTTGCACACGGAAGGAAAAAGATAACAAAGTTATGGCTTGGTCCGCAAGTTTCCACATTTATAACTAAGCAGATTCGATGGTGTAGCAAAGAAAGTGTGGAGGCAATTATAATAATTAAAACTGTATATTCAAAAAAAGTTATTTAATTTTAAGATATTAAAGTGTTTTGTTTTCGTTTGTTAAACACTTCAAAATTAATTTAGATAAAACACTAAAATGTTTAAAATTAAAACATTTTTAAGTATTTAAAAAACGGAGACAGAAATAAAGCATTATTTTTTGAATGTAAATGCTATAGCAAAGAAATTGTGTCTGAAAGCAATTGTAATAATTACAATTAGTAATTGTACACTGAAAAAAGAAGTATTTAATTTTAAGATAATGAAATGTTTTATTTTTATCTCTGTCTTTTATATACTTAAAAATGTTTTAAACGGTGTTTTACGAGAAATAAGGCATTTTAATATCTTACAATTGAACACTTCTTTTTTTTAGTATAAAGTAATAGAGTTAACTTGATTTAATGGTACCGCAAAGAAATGATATCTCAAAGCAATTATAATTATATTATATATTGCATCTCTATTGTAAACAAAATATGGATTTTAGAAATACGAGTTATCGTTTCGCTTAAACTCTTCTACTTGTATTTTACTCCTTCAACTCTTTAGTCAACCTCTTATAAGACTTGAGTCACATGGGACGATCGAGACTGAACTAGGAACTCATAGACAGCCTAGACAGATCAATCATTTTCACACAGAACCGTGCGTCATCCCAAGCAATTGTAATTGTTATACCATGAAATCTAATTGATATCATTAAATATCTGCTTACAATTAATTATAAATGTTAAACTTGCGAGCTATGGCTGTATTAACCACTCTACACAGAAAAAAAATTAGTATCAAATCAACAATCCATTGTTTCATATATAAGCAAGAATATAAAATCTCCTTGGAAGTATTTATAATCTCAAAGAGACATAATTTGCTAATATAAAGACATTTTGTTTCCTCATGTAAGCAAATTATGTCTGATTAAGATTATCAAGTTCTTCCAAGAAGATTTTATATTCTTGCTTATATATGAAACAATGAATTGTTGATAATCATTTTTTTCTGTGTACTTTTTTCCATGCGATATTATTTGTCATTCAGCGTACACTAATTTTACAAACGGTAATGAGGAACGTGACGTGAAACATTACGTAGATTTCAGGGGACAGTTTGGCCGAGGGTTGCGACGTTTAAGTTGTAATCATATTTCAGGGTTTATCCGGGGTCGCTTGGCTTGACGCCGTTTGGCATCGGGACAGTTAATATTACAAGAATCCTCTGCATTATGCAGCTGGCGCGCGGTGCTGGCTTGTATTTGGTTGGGGAGAACGGCGCGACGCGACGCGGCGTGGCCGTTTCCCCGTGGTGACATACAACCGCGAACCTTCCGGAAACGTGCGCATTCCGTCGTTGCACGTTTCGCAGAAACGATAATTGCGGCGCGTGTCGCGCATCGACGATTTCGTCGCGTTACAAATCGCGGAATTAGCGTTTCCTCGCCGGCGGGGAGGGTCCGCCGTCGTTTCCGATTTTCGCGCCTGCCCGCCCGGTAATCGGCAGTGGTCCCGTCGCTGCTGACGATGACGATGATGCACTTTGCAGCTTCAGCACTGGGGACCGGACACGTGCGCTGCGGTGCACCACGATGGCACAGTCTCTATTACGGCATTATAACACTACCGAGTAAGTTCGGCATCGCACGGTGCATTTAAGGAGGTATTTTGGTCTAGAAAACAATTTTATACCGCAGAAAGAGTTTTATTAAGATTTATCAAAAATGGTGACATTGAAATCAACAAAGTTATAATTTTCCAAAAAGTTTTGCTCTTCTTAAAAAAATATATATATTTAAATTTTTTAAATATTGATCTGATTTTACTACGGACGACAGCAACATTCACATAAATGTTGTGCTCGAATATATATCGCAATATAAATAAATACAAAAGACATTTTAATTATTTAGATAATATTTTTAATAAAACGCAGTGGGTTTATTTATTTATTTAATTCTTAATCAAGGGTGTTTAACAATTTATAAAATTTATTCCTCATCTCTTCCTCTCCTCACCTAAATTATTTGTATCAGATGTCAAAGAATTAATTAAATAATATTTTACGGATTGTTATAAATCTGTATATATGAATTTCTTCTTATATTTGCACAATAGACTTTCACAAACATTTCGTGATTTTGATAAATTTGCATATCGCAAACATTAGAGCAAATATTTGACCTAAAAGTTAAATTTATCATATTAATCGTAATATTTATGAAATTTATGTTAATTAATACGCATTGTAGAAGCGACCGACTCGCAGCCGTAATCGGATCCCGGGTTCGATTCCGACCCTTATCCCACAAATGCCTCGATTTTATTTACCGTAGAAGGTAAAGGGAAACCACTCTGGTTATTGCTTCCCATGTCGCTGCAGCGAGAAACTTGGAGAACAAAAAGGACCCTGGTGTCCCAGGACAGCCCCTCGGTGGGCAAGTCACATAGCCACGAAACAGCCACTCGCCAATGTCAGGTATGATGTGACACGCTGAAAGAGGAAGAAGAGTACGCTGCTAATTAGAACGTTCCAGTAGAGCCGATCCGTTTAAAGACGACGTTGCTGTAGGCTGTCGTAGGGTACGCTCCGACGTAAATAACAGCGTCCCGATAACGGGAGCCCAGATTTACTCGACGCTTCCTCATTTGGGGGTCGGTAATTTTATGTACCTAATGAAATTCCGTATGAATGATAATGCGCGTTTAATAACGGTATTAGGGAGGGAAAAAAAAATTCCTCGCGAATCGTCACGGGGTGATGCGACGGCCGTAATAAAACGTCGCGGGGAACAACGCATAATACCGTCACTATTAGCGTCATTCCTATTCCCGGGAGTCACGGGTCGTAAAATATAAGCATCCCGCGAATTGAATTTACATAAAGCGTACACGCACACACACACACACGTACACGTACGTCCGTTCCAATCATAAAAATGCAAGGAGCGTCGAAAAGTGGATGTTAATTAATGTCGGGGGGAGGGGGAGGGGAAGGGACGCGTCCGGAAATAAAAGGATGAAGAAACGCGGGCGCGACGGTCGCGATGCTGCACAGAGGCGACCGCGTCTCTCCCGTTCCACCTTCCCCCTTTTGTTCCCTCCCCCTCCTCTCGGTTTCACATTTATATTAAAAGTTTTGCGCGTTAAATCAACGCCGCGTCCGTCGCGTCGCGGGGTTTATTCCCGTGATAAAACGTGTAATATAGAGACAGCTTGGTCTATCCGCGCGATGCACTACATTTACGCATAATACGAGAGCGCAGAGACAAATGGGCGGCGGCGAAGCATAATGGTACAAAGGAAGGACGTAATAAACCACCGTTGCGCGGCGAGAGAGCGGGGACAGTAGGAGAGGGACGGTAGGTTTACAAATGACATCGTGGTGCAACGGATAAATAACTCGCTCTCGAGATCGTCCGTTAATTATTTATCGTGCCGTTCGATGACTTTGCGACTGTTTACTTTTTGCCACCTGTAAAACGACTAATTGATCTCCGCCGGCGATCTTAACGAGTCAAAGCCGTTGTATCGAGCTCATTTATCGCGTTTTATCCCAGGCATTATTAAAGCGCACTCGTCTTGTTAATATCGAGAATCGCTCGGCTGCGTTACGAGGAAGAATGTCTAAAATGCTTTTATTGACAAAGCACGGTATTTCGCTGCCGGAAGGCAGCGCGATGCATTAGTAGGCTAAATGCATTAATAAATACTCTCTCTCTCTTGCACATTCGCCAGATCAACGTGGAGCTTGCAATTCTCGCGCGCTTTGTTTGTTCATTTATTTGCTTATTTATTTAAAACGCGTATGAGCAGCAACGCCGTGTCGCGAATTACGAGCGTGGCGCGCGGTTTCGCCCTGTGAGAGCACAGGTGCAACCGCGGATATGCAGCTCGCGCCGTAATCTAAAATTCATTTTCCGAATGAATCCGGAATGAAGCCGATGCATCGAGCATTTCCGCCGGGCGGAAGTCTGTTACTCCCGCGCCGTGAAATTTCGGTGGCTATTCGTAACGTTACGCTTACGTTACCTATACGTGTGCATGCGTGCGCGCGCGTGTACGCGTGTGTATCCGGTGCTGTTCACCTTGCAGGATTTACGCGCTGCTTCAAATCTCGCGGATTATGGCGCGCAGTGCACTTTTACAATCCGACACAGTTGTGCTGCATTAGTATTATTTCCAATTTTATATGTATATAAATATGTATAAAACTATGCAAAGAATATAAAAAATATTTTTGTGTGTAATTTGTAACTACACAGAAAAAAAAAATTAGTATCAAATTAAGAATTCATTATTTTATATATGAGCAAGAATATAAAATTTTCTTGGAAGAATTTATAATCTTAAACAATTTTTCTCTTCATATAAGCAAATTATGTCTGTTCAAGATTATAATTTCTTCCAAGAAGATTTTATATTCTTGCTTACATATGAAACAATGAATCTTGATTTAATACTAATTTTTTTTCTGTGTATGTATAATTTAATGCGTGCACTTTAGTTGTTCTATAATTAACATTCATAAGAGAGAGAAACGATTGCGTTCGAAATCTCACGAATTGCGATAACGCAATTTTACCAGCTTCTCTGAGATTTTATTTTTAACATTACGTAATATACAGTCACGAAATTTATGCGAACATACAAGATGTTGAGAGTTTATTTTGTTACAAATCAAGCATGTACTTTTGAGAAAAATGCATCTCTAGCCAGTTTTGTTTTTTTATCCAATCGAATATTCTCTAAAAAATTATAACATTTGATAAATTTGTAGCACATAAAATAATTCCGTGTCCGAGCAATTAATTACGTCAGTGTAGCTACATGTAAAACTGGAATATCTCTTTTTTTGTTTCTTTTTTACAAGCAAATGTCCGTTCATTATATGTAACGTACGATATTGTTTTGTTTTGTTTTTTTTTTTTACTTTATTTACCACTGCATGTAATCGACGGTGGCGTCGAGAAATAATTTGTTCCTAAATCTTCCATCAGCGCGACACCGACCCCTCTACGTGATTTAATTGAAAAGGGAGAAGAAGGGTAGTCGGTGCAAGAAAGGTGACACGCATTCAGCGCACACATCCCCTTTAATTTAAAGAGTGCAGGTGGACATAAGAGTGGCAACAGAGTCGACGTGAACAAAAGCGCGCAACAAAACACCGCAAAAACAGATAAAATCAATTACTTTTATGGAAGCACGTTGAAGTATGTTTCTCTTGCGCGCGGCGTTCTCTTTAATTTGAAGTACTAAAGAATCAACGACGCGACATAAAGAAGCCCGATCGCAGAAACAACGATGGTCCATTACTCCCTACGCTTTTCCTTTAGACTTTAAGTATTATAAACTGCTCCTCTCCCGAAATCGGATCCTTGGACGCTACGTGTGACCATGTAAATGAGGTAATTAATGCTTCCTCGACGAGAATCGCAATCACAGATCACCGACATTGTTACACGATCCTATAAAAGTGACGTTGAAAGTCATACGACAGGTTCTTAATGGGAGAGAGTAAATCGAGTCGCGAACTCGGCTTGTCGGGCGAGTTACGAACTTCGTGTCACCACCGCGAACAAGTTGCAGAAATTAAATAGAATGGAAATTAGAGTCTGTCGCGCGCTGCGGCGATTCGTATCACACTGGGGGGATAACTTTAGTTCGCGTCTCAGCCGTTACAGCGAGGCTGTCCGATTACAAATCTCACCCGAAAAACAATCACGAAGTGTCCGCGACTTTTCGTCACTTTTTTTTTCTTAAGCAAATCCAACGAAATTATCGAGTAATTATTAAGAATGTTTTGACTATATAGTAACAGTTAAAAGTTACCGAAATTTAAATTACTGCGCCTCTTAGGTTTATTCTTTTCTTCCTGCTCAACAACAAAAAGTTTTAGTCGTGAAAACCGAATTTTCGACCTCAAACTGGTAGCAAAGAACAAAACAACGAATCACTTGGCTTATAACGGTTTATGCAGCATAAATGGTCATATTTTGATGCAGTTTTAGGTAAATAACTTTTTAATGAGTACGTGGATCCAAATGAACTTTTGCGCGCGTATTTATTACAGCTTTATTAATATATGTGGACACTAGGAAAATGTTTTGTTGTAACAAATAATTCGATTAAAATGTACCAAACAAAACTATTTAGTTAATATAAGCAAACATTATTTTATTTACATGTATATCACAGAGGCAACCACATTTTTTGTTGTGTGAAACAAAATGAAAACATTTTTAACAGCGACCAAATATTTTATTTTATACGTATAACAGAAAATTTAGTTGCTTCTGCGAAATATGTGTAAATAAAATTTTTGTTTATACTAACTAAATATTTGTATTAACTAAATACAGTTTGTTTAATACATTTTAATCAAATATTTGTTGTCACAAAATATTCTATTGCAAAATTTGATTGAATTCTTAATACCACCGTCCCCATACAAATAAGTACTATGAAACGCGATAAGGATCAAGAGCAATCAAAAAATTCAAATAACTTTAGAACCAATAAAAGAATTACGCTCAAATTCTACATAGATAACATAAATTGCTGGATAACGTTCCAATACTTCGAAATTCGATCTTAAATATTTTTTAAAAATACATAAGTTATATTACTACATAATTATATTTAATTTTACTTGAATTCTTAAAGAATTTACTTATTGTTAATTTATAAGATTTCAATTCTAATTAAAGAAAAAAACATTTAAGATTGGATTTTTTGTATTTAAGACACTCTCAGCATTGAATGCCATTTGCCTTACTCAATCGTAATAATATAATAGAACGATTTATTACGTGCATTTATTATTTTTATTAGTACTTTGAAATGTGACATATATGTCTTTAAACTTTAAAAAAAAAAAATAAATATTCGTGTATTGCTTCGGGGTACTGAATACTTTCTCAGTCGCTCGCGCGCGCTGATAACGACGTATCCGTTTCTTTATCGGACGCCTTCTAATGCTCATGATGTGCAGGACTGCAGGGACAAGGGGAAGGGAAGAAAGTGGAGAAATATGCATGCTCGGGGAGACGGCTCGCGCCCCGTCGTCGTAGAGATGCGGAACGTGCAGGAGGGACGACACGCGTATCGTGTGGTGGACGATAAAAATCCGAAAAAAGCGAGAACCCGGCTGCGAAATAA
This sequence comes from Solenopsis fugax, assembly GCA_003595255.1. NCBI lineage: Eukaryota > Metazoa > Arthropoda > Insecta > Hymenoptera > Formicidae > Solenopsis > Solenopsis fugax. The sequence goes on along the minus strand of QKQZ01001479.1, from coordinate 53,176 downwards.
AATGGAGAACGGTCGGCCAGACGCGCAACGTTCGATAAGCCCATCCCCGATGGACGTTCCGCATTTCGCCGCGGGTCGAACGGGCTTGCGTGGATGTCGATAGGGAATCGGACGGTGGGAAAAAAAAGGCTTGGAAACTGATCTGGAACGTTTTCCCGACCCCGGACTGTGCACACACGTCCACCTCCGGAGGAGCGGACGTTGAAAGCTTCGCCGTGAAGTGGACGAAGGTGAACACACACGATACAGAAACCGCAGTCCATCGTACATTGTCTCGCTTCTTCGCCCGTCCGCCCGCTTCTCCGTATGTACGTTCCATTTCGTTCTCCAACAGTGGACTTCAATTTAAACGCATTAAATCCTGTCGGTACAATACAAATTATTACGAATAATTATAATAAATAATTTAAAATAAATAATTGATAAATTAAAACGCGGATAATTGTAATCGCCTATTATAAATTGTGAATGCCGTATATATAAATTGAGATATGAATTATTTATTCTACATTTTACATTTAATTTGTAGCATTACATTATACTTTATTTGTCATATTACGTTATACTTTATTTGCGATTCTAATTTCAGATTGATTTCGTTAATTATGCTTAACTCGTTACGTTATTTAACTTCTTTTATACGTATATATAATTCGATTATTTCGTTACGCCAGGCGATAGCTCCCATTAATTTATATCGGCCCGACACGTTTCGATTACCTTCATTAGATTGAACGGGATTCGCGGATCTTTTCCCGATATTAAACGACCGAACTTTGTGCCGTCGCGTCGGTGACGAGGGTGGAAAAAAATTTCCCGCGGAAATCTCTGGCAGCAGATTCAAGCTAGTCACGATGGAAAAACGGGGATGGCGAACGAATAATTCATCGCCCGCTAGTTCGCAGCTCGTGTAAACATCCAGCTTACATTCGAACGACAGCCGTGTGCTATATGCGGAAAAGGTACGTCGTGCAATCGCGCTATGCTATTTTCGCAGATATATCTCCGCAATGTCAGCGCCGGTATGAAACGAACACAAATTATGAAAGAAGTAAAAAAAAAA